>JAGFNQ010007686.1:283035-313267 GCA_024364735.1 Boesenbergia rotunda | reverse complement strand
TCCAGTGGTGGCTGAAGTTCCACCAGTCACACAGGAGACCCCTGCCGTGAACCGAAGACAAGAAGCATACCTAGTCCAGTGGCAGAGGCTGAAACCTGAAAGCTTCTCAGGCACGACTGAGCCCTGGGATGCCCAGGCTTGGTTCAAAACTTTAGAGAGCACAATGGAGCTTCTTGACTGGCCAGAAGTCGAGAAAGTCAAATGTGCCTCCTTCTGCCTAACTGGAGATGCTCGTATGTGGTGGGAGCGGATCAAGAGTAAGAGGATAGTCAACCAGATGAGCTGGACAGATTTCGAGCAAGAGTTCTATGAGGAGTTCTTCCACATGCGGGTTACCAACAAGCACTACGAGGACTTCATGGAGTTCAGACAAGGTAACCTACCAGTGGGAGAAGCAGTCGCGAAGTTCAACAGGCTAGCTCGCCTCTGCCCAGAGCTAGTCAGCACAGAGAAGGAGCGAGTCAGACTGATGCTCCGCATGCTGAACCCTGAAATAGCACTCAACGTGAACAGCGGGACGCACCGACCCCAGACCAGCGAGGAGTTGGTCAGTAGTGCTCTAATCTCAGAGCACTATCTGACTAGCATCAAGGCACAACAAACACAGCAGAAGCCAGTCCTGATTGAGAACAAGACAACAGGAGGCCAGAAGCCTCAGCCAAATAACCAGAACTGGAAGAACAAGAACCACAAAAGGAAGCAATGGCTTGGAAGCCAAAAAGGAAACCCAGAGAACAAGCAAGCTAGGTATCCACCTTGTCCTAAGTGTGGGAGGACCCATCCAGGAGCATGCCTTTTGGGTGTAACTGGATGCTACTCATGTGGACAAGAGGGACACAGATCCAAAGACTGCCCAAACAAGTTTAAGGTACTTCCTCAACAGTCCGTACAGTATGGAGCAAGCCTCAGTTACATTACATGCCTACTATACTGGAGGGACCTCAGATCAGTCAGGGAGGGTTGGAAGCAGCACCAGTTTCAACCAATGCCAGAGTCTTTTCCCTCACGAAGGAAGAAGCTGCCAGCGCCTCCACGGTTGTAACAGGTCAAATAGTTATTTTTCAGCATTTAGCTACTACACTGTTTGACACTGGGGCGACCCATTCTTTCGTATCAGTACCTTTTGCTAGTAAGTTACAGGTGCCTGCAGAGAGTTGGGAGTCCAGATTCCTGACAACTCTCCCTTCAAGGGAAATCATGGAATCCACCCAGCGGCTCCGGGCTGTGTCAATCAAGATTTCAGACCGAGAGCTATATGTCGATCTAATAGTCCTTGCGATGCAAGACTTCGACGTCATACTGGGCATGGATTTCCTCAGTAAGTACAGCGCTTTAGTGGACTGTCGCCGGAGGAAGGTGGTTTTTAGTCCAGAAGGAGAACCACCGTTCGAATTTCAAGGAGCCCCAAGGAGGAAGACTCAGAAATTCCTCTCAGCCTTGGCAGCCCACCAGATGCTAGAACAAGGGTGTGCTGGTTTTCTTGCACGCATAGTGGACATAGAAGCAAAGGAAGAGCGCAAGCAGGAGGATGTACGGGTAGTCGGTGAGTATCCAGAAGTATTCCCAGAAGAACTACCTGGACTACCTCCCAACAGGGAAGTGGAATTCGAGATCGAGCTAGTACCAGGTACCGGTCCGGTCTCGAAGGCCCCATATCGTATGTCTCCAGCAGAGTTGAAGGAATTACAAGAGCAACTCCAGGAGCTACTAGACAAGGGCTTCATTCGCCCGAGTCATTCACCCTGGGGAGCTCCTGTACTTTTCGTCAAGAAGAAGGATGGGTCTATGCGTCTGTGCATAGACTACAGAGCTCTGAACAAGGTAACCATCAAGAACAAGTACCCCCTTCCTAGAATAGATGATTTATTTGATCAACTCAAAGGGGCTACAGTGTTCTCGAAGATAGATCTGCGTTCTGGGTATCATCAGCTAAAGGTTAAAGAAAGTGACATCCCCAGGACCGCCTTCAGGACAAGATACAGCCACTATGAATTTGTAGTGATGCCTTTTGGAGTAACCAATGCTCCAGCAGTCTTCATGGAGCTGATGAACCACATCTTCAGGGAGTATCTCGATAAATTCGTCATTGTATTTATTGATGATATTCTCATATACTCACAGACTCCAGAGGACCATGCTACACACTTGAGGATAGTGCTGCAGATCCTTCAGCAGGAGAGACTCTATGCAAAATTCTCAAAGTGTGAGTTTTGGCTAGATCAGGTGACCTTCCTAGGTCACATTGTATCCAAAGAAGGCATTCGAGTTGATCCAGCCAAGATAGAAGCAGTCAGCAACTGGTGTAGACCCATGAATGTCAGTGAAATCAGAAGCTTCTTAGGCCTGGCAGAATATTACAGAAAATTTGTGGAGGACTTTTCTAGAATAGCCTCTCCACTCACAGCCCTGACCAGAAAGAATCAGAAGTTTGAGTGGTCAGATAAATGCGAGCACAGCTTCCTAGAACTGAAGAAAAGATTGACTAGTGCTCCCATCCTGACTGTTCCAGAGAGTGACAAGGCCTTTGACATCTACAGTGATGCATCCAAGATGGGCCTTGGAGCTGTCCTCACGCAAGACGGTAAAGTAATAGCATATGCCTCCAGATAGCTCAAGGACTATGAGAAGAATTACCCTACTCATGACCTTGAGCTAGCAGCTGTGGTTTTTGCACTGAAGCTCTGGAGACACTACCTGTATGGAGTGCAGTGCAGAATCTTCACAGACCATCAGAGTTTGAAGTACTTCTTCACTCAGAAGGATCTGAATATGAGGCAGTGCAGGTGGCTAGAGTTGGTCAAAGATTATGACTATGAAATCCTCTACCACCCAGGTAAAGCTAATAAAGTGGCAGATGCACTGAGCAGAAAATCCTGTGCAGCACTGATATCTCTATCATCACTGTCTCTACCATTTCAGAAAGAAATAAAGGATTTTGGAGTCGAGGTAATAATTGGGCAACTTTCTGCATTGACTCTAGAGTCAACCCTGCTTGTGGATATACAAAGAAAGCAAAGTCAAGACCCAGAGATCCAGAAGATCAAGTAGGAGGTCCAAGAGGCAGAAAATTCGGTGTTTCAAGTATCAGATAGTGGCATCCTCTACCTTGGAGACCGCCTTTGTGTCCCCAATGATGAGGAACTAAGAAAGAATATTTTAGAAGAAGCCCACAGCACCCCGTACTCTATGCATCCTGGTTCTACCAAGATGTACAAGATTTAAAGCAAAGGTTCTGGTGGTCTGGACTCAAGCGAGACGTGGCCAGATATATCAGTACCTGCTTGACCTGCCAGAGAGTCAAAGCAGAGCACCAGAGACCAGGAGGAGTTCTGCAGCCTCTTCCCATTCCAGAGTGGAAGTGGGAAGAGATATCCATGGATTTTATCACAGGTCTCCCAAGGACCACCCATGGACACGATGCAATATGGGTGATAGTGGACAAATTGACCAAGTCTGCCACCTTCCTAGCCTTCAAGTTATCGCATTCGGTAGAGCAGTTAGCACAGCTGTACGTGAAAGAAGTGATCAGGCTTCACGGAGTTCCGAAGTCGATCGTTTCTAACAGAGATGGGCGGTTCATCTCCCATTTTTGGAGGTGTGTTCAGGACGCCCTAGGCACCAGACTTCAGTTCAGCACAGCTTTCCATCCCCAGACAGATGGACAAACAGAGAGAGTAAATCAGATTTTAGAAGACATGCTCAGGGCTTGTGCGTTGGACTTTAAAGGTAGTTGGTGCAAATTTCTGTGCTTAGCTGAGTTTGCCTACAACAATAGCTATCAGGCCACCATCAGGATGGCACCTTATGAGGCATTGTATGGCAGAAAATGCAGATCACCCATATGTTGGCAAGAAGCTGGTGAAAAGAAAGAGACGGAGTCAGAAATAGGCAGCCAGACTGAACTTGTAGATGAGACCACTCAGGCTATCCAGACGATCCGCCAGAGGATTGAGACTGCCTAGAGTAGACAGAAAAGTTATGCTGACACACGCCGTAGGCCACTAGAATTCCAAGTTGGAGATTCAGTATTCCTCAAGGTCGCTCCTATGAAGGGAGTGATGAGATTTGGCAAAAAGGGCAAGCTAAGTCCTCGCTACATAGGACCCTACAAGATCATAAAGAGGGTTGGTAAGGTAGCATATGAGCTGGACTTATTAGAGGATATGTCAGCTATCCACAGTACATTTCATGTCTCTATGCTAAAGAAGTGTATTCACGATCCTAGCCAAGTGATTCAGCCTCAGTCAGTACAGATCCAAGAAGATCTTAGCTATGAGAGCAGACCGACACAGATAGTGGACAAAGCAGTTAAAAGATTAAGAAATAAAGAAGTGCCACTAGTGAAGGTCATCTGGCTGAATCAAAAGCATGAGGAAGCTACTTGGGAACGTGAAGACAGCATGAGAGAAAAATATCCAGAGTTATTTTAAGTTCGAGGACGAACTTTTTATAAGGTATGGGGGATTGTAACACCCCAAAATTTCCATATTGAAGTTCTTAAAGTCCTTAGAACTATTTAAAAATGTTTTAGAAATATTCTAGATATTTTTAGGAATTTTTAGAATATTTTTATGGAATTTTCCGAGTCCGTTTAGTATTTTCATTAAAAGAAATAGAGTCTTCGGCAAAAAGTTGCCTGGACGAGTTTTGAACCCGAGACCTCCCATGGGACCAACGACTTAAGTTGGTCGGGTTAACCAGGAGCCCCAGCAGGGGTGTGCTGAAAGAAAATAGAGAGATATTAAGTTAAGTAGTAAGTTGAACTGAAATACCCCTTGGTATAAATAGAAGAACTTAAGTGATTCTTTTATTTTGGTTCGGCAACTTCCTCTCTTCCTCGCCCAAGCCGCACGCACGCCCCCTCCTCTCCTCTCTTGGGCGAAACCACACCAAGCCCTAAGACCTTCCTCCGGTGGCCGGCCAAGGCTCTCCTCCAAGAGATTTTCCGATATTCGGGATCCCCGCGACGAGAGGAACGCGTGAGCGCGAAGAAATCTCCGAGACTCCTAGTTTCTCCGGAACCTCCGACGCCGTTCTTGGTTGTAAGTCCAAGATATCGAGGTAAGTACTGCTCACCTGCAGTAAGAGGCGGTTTTCCGCAAGTTTTTCCCGTTAAAAAGTTAAAAATACAAATTTTCCTTTAGTTTATGATTTTGCATGTAACTCTAGTTTAATCCATGCTTGTATAAGTTTGATTAAGTACCCTATATGAGGTTAGGGGCTAAGAAAAGTTATGAGAAAAGAAAAGAGAAGATAAAGATAAGAGAAGAAAAGGCCAAGGCCTTAAGAAATCCCCAAAAGTCAAGACTTAGGGATTTGGGCACACAAGGTGCTCGATAAAATGCCAAGGCGTTCAAGATAAGAAAAAGTAAGTATTTTACTTTCTAAGGCCAGCACCCGGCGTCCAAGGGCGTCGTTAAAGAAATCCAGGTGTCCAATTCCAAGGTCTTGGCCCTGGTAGACCAAGGTCTGCTCTATTAGGATTGGTGGCTCGCTACCCCAACCTTTTAGGGAACGCGCATAAGATGGTACTTACATCTTAAGTGGATCCAAGTGAGTTATTATTTTAAAGTATATGCTTTAGCAAAGTTTTTCTAAAGTTTAAGGAAGTTTTCTAAAAGTTAAAGAAAGATTTAAAGTTAAAAAATTGCTAAAGTTTCAAGTTAAGCCAAGAAAAAGTGAGTTAAGACTTATTAATGCTTTAGTATGCATGTTTGAGTTGTACATGTTTTTAGTGTTTCTTTTAAGCATAAAAGTATCTCATGTGATTTCACATTGTTTAAAAAGCATGCTTGCACATTTCGAGATTTTGTGAGTTAGATAATACTTGCTAAGCTTTATGCTTATTAGTTGCATTTCCTCTTGCTGCAGGTAAAGGTAAAGGCAAGCAATTCTGAAGGAAGGCGACGAGGCGGTGCTGAGTAACGTGTGTGTGGTGGCTGACCTTGGAGAGGTCCTTGGGACAAGATGAATAAAAGACTCAAAGTGCATTTGTTACAGATTCTTAGTTTAAGTTAGATCACATAGAATTTATCCAAGTAATTGCGTTTTAGATATTTTGCATGTCTTAAAACCACGAGTAAAGATTCCATGTCATTCTATTTAGTATACATATCCTTATGATTGCATTGGATGAGTATGAGCGTGAGTAGTTTTGAATATCGATACTTTGATGTAGCTATTTGATGCATGTGCCAAGATGTTGTTAGTCTCCTTTTGAATTAAGTTTTTATTGCTTTAAATATGCTTAGAAAAGTTGCATTCATATTCCATAATGCTTTAGTAATGTTATAGAACCTTGTGTGATGAGTTTAAATGTTTAGAATTTTAGAGAAAGGAAGTGTGTCATTGTATCATGCATGACTGTTAAAGTTAAAACATCATTTTTAAATAGATTTAAATACAAAAAAAAATAAAAAGAAAAGTTCCGCATTTTTAGTCGTGCATTAGAGTCAAGAAGTAGACAAGTAACGGTCCGTCTAAGGTAGAGAAGGCGGGTCGCTACAGGATCGATTTAGAACGGACTTCTGTTTTCCAAGAATCATGTCAAGACCCTTGGAACCAGAAGTGAATCGTTCTAAGGTCGCTCTAAGATCCTTAACCTGAGTTTTCAGGGAGGAGTTCTCTTTCTCATGTTTTTCAACTTGAGTAGAAGTTCCTTCTTGAACTTTCTCGATTAAGGGTTTAGAGTCAGCTCCCTCTTTCAGGAGTTTTACTTCCTGTCGGAGGGATTCGACTCGGAGTTTGGCTTTCGCCAAATCTCGAGAGAGATATGAAATTAAATCGTTTAATTGACTTTTACTGAAACCGCTTACCTTGATTTCGCCATCTTCTGAAAAGGTTAGTTTGCCGTCGTCCTTTTCTGACTCTGACTCGGTCTCAACTTCTTCTGAAGTGGTCAACGCTAGTAGGTTTGACTGGGGTTCTTCTTCTTCTTCTTCTGATGAAGATTCGTCCCAGGTTGCTTGGAGTGCTTTCTTCCTTCTTGTCTTTTTATTCTCTTTTAGATTTGGACACTCCGTCTTGTAGTGGCCCTTCTTCTTGCACTCGTAGCAGGTTACGTTAGGCTTGTTTTTGTTATTCGCGGGTTCAGCTGGTTCGTCCTTTCTTCGGCTTGTCCTCCGTGTGTTGACTTGGTTTTTCAATTTCTTATAGTAGCTTCGGGCCAGTCGGACCAGCTCAGATTGATCTCCTTCTTCGTCTTCTGTGTCTGAGTCTGAGTTGGACTCGAGTTCAGTTTGAGGTTTCTTCTTTGTAGATCTTCCAATTTTTCCTGCAACAAAGGCAATTCCTTTCTCGACCATATTGGAGTTAGTTTGTTCATGCAGTTCTAATTCGGAAAATAATTCGTCTAGTTTAATTTTAAAAAGATCCCTTGAGACCTTGTATGCATCTACCATAGATGCCCACAAGGTATTTCTAGGGAAAGCGTTTAGGGCATACCTTATTAGGTCACGGTTTTCTACCTTGTGACCTATAGTGTGAAGATCGTTCATCAATTCTTGTATGCGTGCGTGGAGTTGGGATGCTGTTTCAGTGTCGGCCATCTTGATGGTGTAGAGTTTGTTCAGGAGCAGATCTCTCTTACTGATCCTGGTGTCTGACGTTCCTTCATGTAGTTCGATCAGCTTTGCCCACAGCTCCTTTGCACTGTTGAAGGGGCCCACTCGGTTCAGCTCTTCTTTTGTTAATCCGCATTGGAGAGTCTGGGTCGCCTTTGCATCGGCTTCAATTTTGCGCTTTAGGGTGTTGTCCCATTCTGAGTAGGTCTGCGGTACTCCTTCGGCATTTTTGGGGATCTCCAGTCCGGACTGGATGATGATCCACATGTCCACCTGAGTTTTCAGGTGGACCTCAATTCGACTTTTCCAGTAGGAAAAGTCTTCTCCACTGAAAAGTGGAGGTCTGACAGTGCTAAATCCTTCTTGCATGACCATTTTAATCTGAAACAGAAAATTAAAAAGAAAAATTCCAAGACTAGGTCTTGGATTAGTAGTGTGGGATGAATAAAATGAAATAGCGAGGGGTGTTGCACCAACCTCGATTAACGAGAAAAAAATTTGAACGAAATATTTAAAGAAAATTCGAACGAGAAAAAGAAGATAAAAATTCGAAAAAAAAATTCAAACTGGTGGTTGCACCAGGTTTGAACTTCCCCGCTCTGATACCACTTGTTGGATCGAGAGAACCGATAGAGAGGGGGTGAATATCGGAAATTGTTTTTCGAAAAACTTAGAGCAAGTACACAGCGGAAATTACGAAAATAAAATCACACAGAGACACTATCGATTTTACTTGGTTCGGAGCCTGGGTCGACTCCTACTCCAAGGCCCACGGTCGTTGACCGTTTACTTTGGGCAATTCTATATTAGGCGCAATAATAGTTTACAAGGATTGATTTACAAATTCAGTGCAGTAAACTAAATAATTAAAAATACTCTTCTTTTACCGACGTCCGATTGTGGGTTGACCTTTTCCGGAGCAGTGGGACGTCGTCGGCTCGAGTTGGACAGTTTCTGGAGCAAGGCGCGAGAGAAGAAGAGCGTAGAAGCGTTATGTTAGAGATGATCTCTGAAGCTTGGGCGTTGGGTGCTATTTATAGCACCTAGGGGCGCCCCCCACGTGTCACTTGATCCGAGATTATCTCGGTCAACCTCTATCCCACTTGAATAGGGATGAGGTTTGACACTGGGGGCGCCCTAGACGCTGAGGGCGCCTTGCTTGACTCCTTCCTCGCGGGCATCTCGGCTGGATAACGGTGATTGGCTTCGCTGGCTTGGGCGCGGGGCGCCTTGGCTGCTGAGGGCGCCCTGGGCGCTGAGGGCGCCCTGGGCGCTGAGGGCGCCCTGGGCGCTGAGGGCGCCCTGGGCGCTGAGGGCGCCCTGGGCGCTGAGGGCGCCCTGGGCGCTGAGGGCCCCCTGGGCGCTGAGGGCGCCCTGGGCGCTAAGGGCCCCCTGGGCGCTGAGGGCGCCCCGGCCAGTATTCAGCCGAGGCTCTTTTTGCTTCTTATTGTTTCATCTTCACCTTGAGGGCACCCTGGACACTCAGGGCGCCCTACTCAGCTGCTGCCTCACTCCATTGAGGCTCTCTGTGCTGCAGACACTCGTTCCTTTGGTCCTGCATCCAGGGTTAGTCCGAAAACAACATAAAGCAGAAAAACATAAGATTATACAGCCTTAGCTGTCTTGGTTCTGACTTTGGATTTCCAAAATGGAACCCTAGGTCGAACCGACGCCTACTGTTCCCTCGACGGGGAACACGTCCTCACCTACTCCTCTCGGGAGAGTTTACCTGATGCCAACCGTTCCTCTGGTTGGACTTTTGCCTGGCGGTCCTTTGCCAGGTCTTGGATGCCGAGCTGTCCTTCGCCCGGTGCCTAGCATTCCTTCGCTAGGGCTTCAATCCCAAGCTGTCCTTTGCCTGGCGCCTAGCAGTGCTTTGCTAGGTTTTTCACTCTGACATTCCTTCGCCAGTACCTAGCAGTCCTTCGCTAGGGTTTTTCACTCTGGCATTCCTTCGCCAGTGCCTAGCAGTCCTTTGCTAGGGCTTTTTACTCTGCACACTCAAGTGACATGTTAGATCACAAATAAGATTTAACTTTTAAACCCTGTTGTCATTATCAAAACACAGGTTTGACTTTGGTGCTTTCTGCACCAACATATTATTTTGTTCGATTTTGGATGGATGAAAAAAAATGAGTCAAAATAATTCATGGATGAATTTAGAATCTGTTAGTCAATTATTTTGTTCAATAAGTTTACAGCAATTTACCAAAGGGCGTACCTAAGCTTTGGTATTTACCAAAAGGCGTACCATGGTTTCAATGTTACCAAAGGGCGCACATATTTTAGTAAACTTCCTCTTATACCCCTACCGTCAAGTACTGCATGCATTTCTCTTTCTCATTCTCATTCTCTTTCTCTTTCTCTTTGTCAGTAACGAATTTCGAGACGGACCATAAAGAGATGTTACTTTATATTTTGATTTTTATATTATGGAACCTTTCTCAAAATAAAAAAATATTGAAATTAATTAAAATATTTTTATTAAATTAAAACTAAAAGAACATTTCAGCCACCCACGTTGGGCCTGAAATGGTTCCATTTCAGGCCCAACGTGCCCAATATTAAGGGTCTTTTCTCGATTCTTTGTTATTACATTTTAACACCTCGGAGAAGTCCAAATAAACAATGGATAGCAAATTTGAACTCCTTGTAACCTCAGAAATCCACAGGAACTGAAATTTTTACAATCGGAGCTCTCTAGGTTAATCTGTGGATTTTGACACATTAGCCCTTTTAGGATCATTAGGCCTGAAATGGAACCATTTCAGGCTCACGTTGGGCCTAAAATGTTTCCATTTCAGGCCCAATATGGGCCTGAAATGGTTGGGCCTGAAATATTTCCATTTCAGGCCCAATGACCCTAAAAGGCCACTGATTGACCTAGAGAGCTCCGATTGTAAAAATTTCAGTTCCTGTGGATTTCTGAGGTTACAAGGAGTTCAAATTTGCTATCCATTGTTTATTTGGACTTCTCCGAGGTGTTTAATTGTAATAATGAAGAACCGTGAAAACACCTTTAATATTGGGCATGTTGGGGCTGAAATGGGCACGTTGGGCCTGAAATGGAAACATTTCAGGCCCAACATGGGCCTGAAATGGTTCATGAACTAATGACCTTAAAAGGCCTAATGTGTCAAAACCCACTGATTGACCTAGAGATCTCCGATTGTAAAAATTTCAGTTCTTGTTGATTTCCGAGGTTACAAGGAGTTCAAATTTACTATCCATTATTTATTTGGACTTCTCCGAGGTGTTAAAATGTTAGAATTTGATAAATCTTAAGGGCTAAAAAGAAAAGTTACTTAAATTAGGGACTCAAGTGAAATAGGCTAAGTTGGAGGGGCAATTTAGGAAAAAAAATTAGCCTTAAGTTTCCTCGCCAGCCGAACCCGACCACAAAACCTAATCTCGCGATTCCTCATTTCCCTTCTGCTCCGCCGACACCACTCGATTGGCCATCGACGGAAATCGCGCGACGACCGCCCTCTTCCTCTCGCGATCGGCAATGACGATCCCTCGTGTCTCCTTCCGTGACCGGAGCTGGCGATCCTGTGAGCTGTCTTCTTCAGATCGTGCCGGAGGTAAGGGCTGTTTCCCCCAAATCTCGCGAGATGTCATTTGAGGTTGATTCGCTGTTTAAGTCGCAGTCTCAAGGCGATTTCTTAGCAGATCAGAGGTTCTCGGCTGAGGGGATTGAAGGAATCATCGGAGTTGTGGGGTTGTAATTGGGCACGACTCAGGTAAGATTGATTCAGTTGATGTTTGCGCGTATGATTGGTTTGAGATGTTCATTCATTTTCTTCTGTTCTTGGTCATTACGGATCGATCTTGAGCTAGGTTCGTGCTTAGATTTTCATTGTCAGTGGGTTATGGATGGTTGATCTTTCCTTTTTATCTCGTTGTAACTGATCTTGGATTTTCGATCTTGTTCATGCTACCGTGAGCTCATGTTAGGATCTCTATGAGCTATTGGTTTGTTGGGATTTAGATTGAGTTATTCTGTCACTGCGATGAGAATTGCGCTTGGATCAGCTCTTGGATAGGAAATTGGTTGTGTCATTAGTGATCGATTATAGATGATTTATATATCTTCGTTCTTAGCCTTGTCATTGGGAGTTGGGATCTTGAGTGCGGTTGTGGAAATCGATTTTTTGATTCATGGCTCGGTATTGGACTATTGGTGTCTACCGTGAGTTATTTTTGGAGTACGATCCATGGAGGTTAGCTAACTTAGCCTAGCTGGATTGGGTTAGTAGTTTGGACCTAGACTTGGATTGGTTTGTATTTGGGTTAAATCTAAATCAAACCAAGATTCAATGACTAGGAGTTAGTCATTTGATTAGAATTAATTAAATGACTTTGGTGTTATGGTTAACCCTAATACGAATTAGGGGTTGGTTTAACTGCTTAATAGTTGCATAGATTGCTAAGTGATGTATTATGATACAGGTCTTTGACGCGACTATTTGGACTCCACTTGCGGCGGATATTATTGTTTCAGACGGGGGTTTCCTTCACCTACCTTCTACTACATTGGAGGCGGGTACCTCTGACTTATCTTTTAGATTAGTCCTAGCAGATATGCTTGATATGCTATGTTTAGCGGTAGGGTAATGTAGTATTTTATACCTGCTCTACCTTGGTTGATACTGTTATGATGTACCTGACATGTGATACCTATACCTTTAGGACTTAGGCTATGGTGCATTTGTTTATGATCCTTGCATATCATGTTGATATAGGTGGACTAGATAGTGGATGCTGTTTGACCAGAGTCATACATCATCGTGCACTGTGCATCACTGTCGATCAGGGGCCCCCTTATGGGTGAGTCAGGTCGACAGTTATACTGACCTATCCATACGACCACTCATGGGTTAGTGGTTAACGGAGTATGGGCAGTGTGCTCTGTGCTGCTCAGCTCATGCACTCATGGGTTAGTGAATCGGAGCGTGGTGGCAGACAGAGGTCCCTCCTGGGGTAGTCCATATACCAGGAGTAGAGAGAAAGAGAGGTCTCTTCCCCATTTATATACATGGGGTAGGTGTTAACTCTCAGATAGAAATATCCTCCAGAGATGGCCTGGGGCTGATAGTGATATAGCCAGGATAGGTGATGGCCTGGGGCTGATAGAGATATCGCCAGGATAGGTCTTAGCCTGGGGCTATTAGTGATATAGCCAGGATAGGTGATGGCCTGGGGTTGATAAAGTTATCGCCAGGATAGGTCTTAGCCTGGGGCTATTAGTGATATAGCCAGGATAGGTGATGGCCTGGGGCTGATAGAGATATCGCCAGGATAGGTCTTAGCCTGGGGCTATTAGTGATATCGCCAGGATGGGTCATGGAGTAGGGGTGTTACACCGACAACATCCCGTCTACTCGGTTGCTCAGGAGTAGCAGCGGCAAAGTACGGATGGCAGTCACAGCTCTACGCAGGAGGGTGAGCGAACACTTGCCGTACTTGTTATACTTGGATGTTGCATTTGTTTGACATGCACATACAGGAGACCCTTATGTCAGTTTCGACGACTCAGCCACATTGGTATGGTATTTGCTATTTCTGTTTCAGTTGTACTTACCACTGCATGTACCTGTGTTATTTCGATAGCCTGTTACTCTATTGCTAGCTTAGACTATCCTGTATATCTGATGAGATATTCGCTGAGTATTATGACTCACCCCGTTAGCTCCCTGTTTTTATTTCAGGATGATTATCTGGAGTGCCCGGCAGCCTGTCCCAGTTCGCGTCTTTCTTGAGATGATTCCGGGATGTCTCTTTTACTTTGTTGGTGGTACATGTTGGTACCCGTTTTCTGTTCCTTTTATTTTACTTTTCCGCTGCTGTACTCGTGTTTGGTTTTGTCATCTTATACGGCGGTATAGTTGTATTTTTGTGAGCCATGGAGGCCTTGTGCTTTGTGTTTGTCGTAAGTCGTACCGGTACGCAGCTTTCATCGCCGTCTTGCTTTTGTTGATTTCAGACGGTTGTTCCAGCCCTATAGGCTGTGGTACAATCATCTGAGGTAGTCGTAGAGGTTAGGTTTCTGAATTGTCCGTCGGTCGAGGGAGTGGCAGTTCGGTCGGTATCGGACGGGCAGCTCCTCGGGGCGTGACAATTTTTGGTATCAGAGCGAGTTTCTTGAGATACCTTGTGACCTTGTGGGTGTTTTTGGACCATGTGTCGGAGTCATTTTCTCGTTGGACGTGATTGGGACATGGTGGCGACCGGACAGCTCCAGGCGTTGATCGTACTTTCTGTTGCAGGTTTTGTTATTAATTCTAAAATTACTAGGCAAGTAATAATGATTGGCGTATCCCTACAGGTATGCCGCGACGTATTGAGTTGACTCCACCTCGCCGACCCGGTGGGCCGGGTCGACCCTCACATCGGACGACGCGAGTGTCGCAGCAGGCGACGATGACTGGGACAGAGGGGGTTCTGGTGAGACGGACACGGACCGGGTCCGGTGGCCGAGGACGAGCTTCCTCCGAGACTCGTGATGTTCAGAGATCTCAGTCTCCACGGATACCGTCTCCATTTTTGACCGCAGTACCCGTGGTACCTCCGGTAGGTCCCACTGCAGCATCAGTCCCAGTGGCGCCTGCTACAGCACCTCAGGATGTTGCATCATCGATGATGCAGCATATGATGCAGCAGCAGAGGGAGCAGCATCAGCAGTTGATGCAGCAGCAGAGGGAGCAGCATCAGCAGATGATGCAGCAGATGTTTCAGATGTTTCAGACACCGGCTGTCCCACCATCCGCTCCACCAGCATCTGCTCCTGCTCCTTCGGAGCCCCAGACTGCACAGCCTACGGAGATACAGTCGCAGGGGCCGACGGTACCATCCGGGGATTCTGCAGTCCCCTCGATAGTTCCTCTTCCTTCTTCCACTACTACTACCACTATTCCGAGTCGATCAGTGGCTCGGATTCC
Source organism: Boesenbergia rotunda (assembly GCA_024364735.1). Lineage (NCBI taxonomy): Eukaryota > Viridiplantae > Streptophyta > Magnoliopsida > Zingiberales > Zingiberaceae > Boesenbergia > Boesenbergia rotunda. The sequence goes on along the minus strand of JAGFNQ010007686.1, from coordinate 298,764 downwards.
GGCATTAGCACAGGCGGCCAAGGGCCGTCTTACACTGTTCCAGGGAGCTGCTGATTCGACCGTGGCTCACTCTTGGCTAGAGACGCTAGAGAGGACATTTCCATACCTGGAGTGTACTGACTTGGAGAGGGTTGAGCTTGCGGCATATCATCTGCGTGGTCGAGCGGAGACATGGTGGATTACTCAGCGATCGGTTATGGGCACTCAGCCGGTCACTTGGGAGAGATTTCGCCAGGCCTTCACCTCTCAGTACTTCCCAGCTGCACAGCAGCTGGCCACATGGCAGGAGTTCTTGGAGATTCGTCAGGGAGAGCAGTCGTTGGCGGATTATGATGCAGAGTTCCACCGACTGTCCGAGAGTTGTCCTGAGATGTTTCCCGGAGATCGGGAGAGGATGAGGCATTTCATTAGAGGGTTGGCACCTTATATCCAATCCAAGATGTCTCCTTGGGATCTGACCTCATATGGACAGGCACTGGATCGCGCTTTACATGTGGAGGCGTTACAGCAGAGACTATCCTCAGAGCGGAAGAAGGAGAAGAAGACCTCACAGACTTCTCAGTCCCAGTCCTCGCGGAAGCGGGGTAGACAGGAGCAGTCGACACAGGATGCTTCTGGGGCCGCCTCTCGGCCTCGAAAGACGGGAGGTTCCACGTCCGGAGTTACTCAGGCCTCGGGGCATGACCAGCAGAGTTCCACGACTTACCAGTGCGCTTGGTGTGGTTCCAAGGGGCACGATAGATCGAGCTGTACCATTGGACGAGCTGTTTGCTTTCATTGCAAACAGCCTGGCCATCGGAGACGTGACTGCCCTCAGAGGCCATAGGAGACGAGTACAGGAGGCATATCTGGAGGAGGATCCTCTAGCCAGCCGGGGACCCAGCGAGGAGGCCGGAAGGCCCAGACTTCTACACGACAGCAGCAGACTGCCCCTCCACCTATTCAGCTCTACTGCCTATTTGGTCAGGGTCAGGAGGCTACCTCATCATCTGTGGTATCCCAGTCTCCATTTCAGCCTTCTGTTTCAGAGCCTCATCAGCAGTTTTATGCCGGGTATCAGCTACCGGTCTATCAGCAGTCGCAGATTCCTGGAGCACCGGTACCTCAGTTACCTGCAATGCCTACTGTACGGGCATTACCCCCACCCCCTCCTCCGCCAGAGTCGGGTCGAGTGTATGCTGTCACCCGAGAGGAGGCTCATCGTGCAGATGGATCTGTTTTTCGAGGTACAGTTTTACTTTATGCATGTACCGCAGACTTACTCATAGATACCAGTAGTTCATATTCTTTTATATCACGGGTATTCTTGAGCAAGATCTGCATATTGCCGACCCTCAGGGCACAGCGTCTATCAGTGACGCTACCTTCAGGAGATGTTCTGGAGGTAACGCAGGAGGTCAGAAGGTGTCCCTTGGACTTTGGGAGGGTCACCCTTACCGTGGACCTGTCTGTGCTGGATATGATTGAGTTCGACATCATTCTGGGCATGGACTGGCTCACGACATCACATGCCACCGTCGATTGTCATTCGAGGGTGGTGACTTTCCGACCCCCAGACCAACCCTCGTGGGAGTTCCTTGGCATTCGAGATGACGGTATAGCAGTTATCTCCGCACTTCAGGCGCAGAGACTTATTACGCAGGGTTGTCAGGGATTTCTGGTGTCATTACTCAGCACTTCAGATGGTAGTACTCCCCAGATCTCCGACGTTCCAGTGGTCAGGGATTTTCCGGATGTATTCCCAGACGAGTTACCGGGCTTGCCTCCCCAGAGGGAGGTCGAGTTTGCCATTGAGTTGATACCGGGGACTGCGCCGGCATCGAAGGCACCATATCGGATGGCACCGCGTGAGTTGGACGAGCTGAAGGTCCAACTCCAAGAGTTACTAGATCGGGGATTTATCCGACCGAGTGCTTCTCCGTGGGGTTCTCCAGTCCTTTTTGTGAAGAAAAAGGATGGTTCTATGCGACTTTGCATTGATTATAGACAGCTTAACTCAGTCACAGTCAGGAACAAATATCCGCTACCGCGCATTGATGATCTGTTTGATCAGCTGAGGGGTACATCTGTGTACTCCAAGATAGATCTGCGGTCTGGTTATCATCAGATGAGAGTCAGAGATTCAGATATTCAGAAGACAGCATTTCGCACTCGTTATGGACATTATGAGTTCTTGGTGATGCCATTTGGGCTCACCAACGCTCCGGCCGTGTTCATGGATCTCATGAACAGGGTATTCCTCCCATATTTGGATCAGTTTGTTATAGTATTCATCGATGATATTCTGATATATTCTCGGTCTGAGGAGGAGCACGCTCGCCATCTTCGCATCGTTTTGGAGGTTCTCCGAAAGGAGAAGCTCTATGCGAAGTACGGCAAGTGTGCATTTTGGCTATCTTCTGTGGGTTTTCTTGGACACATAGTATCCAGTGGAGGCATCTCAGTAGACCCCCAGAAGATCGAGGCAGTCACCAGTTGGGAGCAGCCCCAGTCAGTCCATGACGTGCGCAGTTTTCTGGGTTTGGCTGGCTATTACCGACGCTTTGTCGAGGGATTCTCCAGCATTGCCTCTCCACTCACGCGCCTGACCAGGAAGGGCGTGAAGTTTGTATGGACTGGCGATTGCGAGACCAGCTTTCAGGAGCTGAAGCAGAGGCTGGTATCTGCGCCAGTTTTAGTACTGCCTTCAGGAGAGGACGGTTTCACTCTGTTCACTGATGCATCACTCCTGGGTTTGGGCGCGGTACTCATGCAGCATGGACGGGTGGTTGCTTATGCTTCTCGGCAGCTGAAGGAGCATGAGAGGAACTACCCCGTCCACGATTTAGAGTTGGCCGCTATTATTTTTGCGCTGAAGATCTGGAGGCACCTTCTTTACGGGATCACCTTCGAGATCTTCACGGACCATCGGAGTCTTCAGTATCTCTTCACTCAGCGAGAGCTGAATCTTCGACAGAGGAGATGGATGGAGTTCCTGAAGGACTACGATTGCACCATTGGCTATCATCCTGGGAAAGCCAATGTTGTAGCGGACGCACTGAGTAGGAAGACCAGAGCAGTCTTAGCCTATCAGCGGGTGATGGTCACAGAGTTGATTCAGAGTTTTGCGGAGCTGGGATTAGAGGAGCGGTCCCAGACAGAGAGGGGTTTGCTAGTGGCTATGGTGGCGCAGTCAGCTATTAGGTCCAGGATCAAAGAGGCGCAGGCTAGTGACCAGCATCTGCAGTCTCTGGGCAGTCGCATTTCCGCCGGGCAGCCGTCTGACTTTACGCGGGACGATGAGGGCATTCTGTTTTTCCGAGGGAGACTATGTGTGCCAGAGTCGCACCCAGTCATGGAGGAGTTGTTACAGGAGGCTCATCGTTCGCGGTTTGCTATACACCCAGGCGGGACTCGGATGTATCGTGATTTGAGGCGTTCCTATTGGTGGAACAACATGAAGAGAGACATTGCGAGTTTTGTTGCTAGATGTCTCGTCTGCCAGCAGGTTAAGGCAGAGCACCAGAGACCTGCTGGGTTACTTCAGAGGATTCCCATTCCCGAGTGGAAATGGGAACACATTACGATGGATTTTGTGGTGGGACTGCCCAGGACTAGGAGAGGGCACGATGCGATTTGGGTAATCGTTGATCGATTAACCAAATCGGCACACTTCTTAGCTTTGCGGAGGACGGATTCCCTCGACAGGTTAGCGGAGTTATATTGTCGAGAGATCGTTAGATTGCACGGAGTACCCCTGAGCATTATATCGGGCAGAGATCCTCGATTCACTTCTCGTTTTTGGCAGAGCCTGCAGAGAGCCTTGGGGACGGATCTTCGGTTCAGTACGGCATTTCAGCCTCAGACAGACGGTCAGTCAGAGCGTATGATTCAGACATTGGAGGACCTACTGAGATCATGTGTTCTGGATTTTGGTGACAGCTGGGAGGATCATTTACACTTGGTGGAGTTCGCCTACAACAACAGCTATCATTCGGCGATTCAGATGGCGCCGTATGAGGCGTTGTATGGTAGGCCATGTCGGATACCCACCCTCTGGGAGGAGGTTGGGGAGACACAGCTGATAGGACCAGAGAGAGCTCAGCAGGAGGCAGAGTTAGTACGCACTATCAGACAGAGACTATCAGCAGCACAGGATCGCCAGAAGAGTTATGCTGACCGGAGACGCAGACCCTTAGAGTTCTCTACTGGTGACCATGTTTTTCTTCGAGTTTCACCCACGAAGGGGGTGAAACGTTTTGGTCTCAGAGGTAAGCTAGCTCCACGGTTTATCGGTCCGTTTCAGATTCTGGAGAGGATTGGAGCTGTAGCTTACCGCCTTGCTCTTCCACCGTCTTTGGCTGGCGTCCATGACGTGTTCCATGTATCTATGCTGAGGGGTTACGTGCCAGACCCCACTCATATTTTATCTGAGGTGCCTGTTCCGCTCCAGCCTGACGCTACTTATGAGGAGGTACCTGTACGGATTCTGGGTTTCCGGGAGCGTCAGCTGCAGAACAAGATGATTCGGCTGGTCAGGGTCGGATGGCAGCATCACCCGGATGCAGAGGCTACGTGGGAGCTTGAGGATACTATCCGAGCTCGATATCCCCATTTATTCGACTGAGGTATGTACTGTTAGATCATTTCAGTATACGTACTTCATATATATTGCTGTTAGTATTTACTATTGGCAAGGATAAATTTGGGGGACCAAATTTTTGTTAGTGGGGGAGAATGTTAGAATTTGATAAATCTTAAGGGCTAAAAAGAAAAGTTACTTAAATTAGGGACTCAAGTGAAATAGGCTAAGTTGGAGGGGCAATTTAGGAAAAGGAATTAGCCTTAAGTTTCCTCGCCAGCCGAACCCGACCACAAAACCTAATCTCGCGATTCCTCATTTCCCTTCTGCTCCGCCGACACCACTCGATTGGCGATCGACGGAAATCACGTGACGACCGCCCTCTTCCTCTCGCGATCGGCAACGACGATCCCTCGTGTCTCCTTCCGTGACCGGAGCTGGCGATCCTGTGAGCCGTCTTCTTCAGATCGTGTCGGAGGTAAGGGTTGTTTCCCCCAAATCTCGCGAGATGTCATTTGAGGTTGATTCGTTGTTTAAGTCGCAGTCTCAAGGTGATTTCTTGGCAGATCAGAGGTTCTCGGCTGAGGGGATTGAAGGAATCATCGGAGTTGTGGGGTTGTAATTGGGCACGACTCAGCTAAGATTGATTCAGTTGATGTTTGCGCGTATGATTGGTTTGAGATGTTCCTTCGTTTTCTTCTGTTCTTGGTCATTACGGATCGATCTTGAGCTAGGTTCGTGCTTAGATTTTCGTTGTCAGTGGGTTATGGATGGTTGATCTTTCCTTTTTATCTCGTTGTAACTGATCTTGGATTTTCGATCTTGTTCATGCTACCGTGAGCTCATGTTAGGATCTCTATGAGCTATTGGTTTGTTGGGATTTAGATTGAGTTATTCTGTCACTGCGATGAGAATTGCGCTTGGATCAGCTCTTGGATAGGAAATTGGTTGTGTCGTTAGTGATCGATTATAGATGATTTATATATCTTCGTTCTTAGCCTTGTCATTGGGAGTTGGGATCTTGAGTGCGGTTGTGGAAATCGATTTTTTGATTCATGGCTCGGTATTGGACTATTGGTGTCTACTGTGAGTTATTTTTGGAGTACGATCCATGGAGGTTAGCTAACTTAGCCTAGCTGGATTGGGTTAGTAGTTTGGACCTAGACTTGAATTGGTTTGTATTTGGGTTAAATCTAAATCAAACCAAGATTCAATGACTAGGAGTTAGTCATTTGATTAGAATTAATTAAATGACTTTGGTGTTATGGTTAACCCTAATACGAATTAGGGGTTGGTTTAACTGCTTAATAGTTGCATAGATTGCTAAGTGATGTATTATGATACAGGTCTTTGACGCGACTATTTGGACTCCACTTGCGGCGGATATTATTATTTCAGACGGGGGTTTCCTTCGCCTACCTTCTACTACATTGGAGGCGGGTACCTCTGACTTATCTTTTAGATTAGTCCTAGCAGATATGCTTGATATGCTATGTTTAGCGGTAGGGTAATGTAGTATTTTATACCTGCTCTACCTTGGTTGATACTGTTATGATGTACCTGACATGTGATACCTATACCTTTAGGACTTAGGCTATGGTGCATTTGTTTATGATCCTTACATATCATGTTGATATAGGTGGACTAGATAGTGGATGTTGTTTGACCAGAGTCATACATCATCGTGCACTATGCATCACTGTCGATCAGGGGCCCCCTTATGGGTGAGTCAGATCGACAGTTATACTGACCTATCCATACGACCACTCATGGGTTAGTGGTTAACGGAGTATGGGCAGTGTGCTCTGTGCTGCTCAGCTCATGCACTCATGGGTTAGTGAATCGGAGCGTGGTGGCAGACAGAGGTCCCTCCTGGGGTAGTCCATATACCAGGAGTAGAGAGAAAGAGAGGTCTCTTCCCCATTTATATACATGGGGTAGGTGTTAACACTCAGATTGAAATATCCTCCAGAGATGGCCTGGGGCTGATAGTGATATAGCCAGGATAGGTGATGGCCTGGGGCTGATAGAGATATCGCCAGGATAGGTCTTAGCCTGGGGCTATTAGTGATATAGCCAGGATAGGTGATGGCCTGGGGTTGATAGAGTTATCGCCAGGATAGGTCTTAGCCTGGGGCTATTAGTGATATAGCCAGGATAGGTGATGGCCTGGGGCTGATAGAGATATCGCCAGGATAGGTCTTAGCCTGGGGCTATTAGTGATATCGCCAGGATGGGTCATGGAGTAGGGGTGTTACACCGACAACATCCCGTCTACTCGGTTGCTCAGGAGTAGCAGCGGCAAAGTACGGATGGCAGTCACAGCTCTACGCAGGAGGGTGAGCGAACACTTGCCGTACTTGTTATACTTGGATGTTGCATTTGTTTGACATGCACATACAGGAGACCCTTATGTCAGTTTCGACGACTCAGCCACATTGGTATGGTATTTGCTATTTCTGTTTCAGTTGTACTTACCACTGCATGTACCTGTGTTATTTCGATAGCCTGTTACTCTATTGCTAGCTTAGACTATCCTGTATATCTGATGAGATATTCGCTGAGTATTATGACTCACCCCGTTAGCTCCCTGTTTTTTTTTCAGGATGATTATCTGGAGTGCCCGGCAGCCTGTCCCAGTTCGCGTCTTTCTCGAGATGATTCCGGGATGTCTCTTTTACTTTGTTGGTGGTACATGTTGGTACCCGTTTTCTGTTCCTTTTATTTTACTTTTCCGCTGCTGTACTCGTGTTTGGTTTTGTCATCTTATACGGCGGTATAGTTGTATTTTTGTGAGCCATGGAGGCCTTGTGCTTTGTGTTTGTCGTAAGTCGTACCGGTACGCAGCTTTCATCGCCGTCTTGCTTTTGTTGATTTCAGACGGTTGTTCCAGCCCTATAGGCTGTGGTACAATCATCTGAGGTAGTCGTAGAGGTTAGGTTTCTGAATTGTCCGTCGGTCGAGGGAGTGGCAGTTCGGTCGGTATCGGAAGGGCAGCTCCTCGGGGCATGACATAAAATGTAATAATGAAGGACCGAGAATAAATCACACATTACACCTTTTAGGTCATTGGGCCTGAAATGGTTGGACACCTATTGCATTGGTGATATCTAATATATAGATGTTTGGACACCTAAAACATCTTCTCCTACCTCTAACCTCTCTATTCATATGGAATTTTCAGAAATCCAGATATGGGAGGTCTATCAGTGGGTTTTGGTCAAAACTCACTGATATTTCTAAACTACTCCTATTTGATTGGTGATATCTAATATATAGATGTTTGGACACCTAAAACATCATCTCCTACCTCTACCCTCTCTATTCATATGGAGTTTTCAGAAATCCAGATATTGGAGGTCCATCAGTGAGTTTTGACCAAAACTCACTTATATTTCTAAACTACTCCTATTTGATTGGTGATATCTAATATATAGATGTTTGGACACCTAAAACATCATCTCCTACCTCTAACCTCTCTATTCATATGGAGTTTTCAGAAATCCAGATATGGTAGGTCCATCAGTGGGTTTTGGTCAAAACCCACAGATATTTCTAAACTACTCCTATTTGATTAGTGATATCTAATATATAGATGTTTGGACACCTAAAACATCATCTCCTACCTCTAACCTGTCTATTCATATGGAGTTTTCAGAAATCCAGATATGGTAGGTCCATCAGTGGGTTTTGGTCAAAACCCACTGATATTTCTAAACTACTCCTATTTGATTGGTGATACCTAATATATAGATGTTTGGACACCTAAAACATCATCTCCTACCTCTACCCTCTCTATTCATATGGAGTTTTCAGAAATCCAGATATGGGAGGTCCATCAGTGAGTTTTGACCAAAACTCACTGATATTTCTAAACTACTCCTATTTGATTGGTGATATCTAATATATAGATGTTTGGACACCTAAAACATCATCTCCTACCTCTACCCTCTCTATTCATATGGAGTTTTCAGAAATCCAGATATGGGAGGTCCATCAGTGAGTTTTGACCAAAACTCACTGATATTTTTAAACTACTCCTATGGGAGGTCCCATATCTGGATTTCTGAAAACTCCATATGAATAGAGAGGGTAGAGGTTGGAGATGATGTTTTAGGTGTCCAAACATCTATATATTAGATATCACCAATCAAATTAGAGTAGTTTAGAAATATCAGTGAGTTTTGGTCAAAACTCACTGATGGACCTCCCATATCTGGATTTCTGAAAACTCCATATGAATAGAGAGGGTAGAGGTAGGAGATGATGTTTTAGGTGTCCAATAATCTATATATTAGATATCACTAATCAAATAGGAGTAGTTTAGAAATATCAGTGGATTTTGACCAAAACCCACTGATGGACCTACCATATCTGGATTTCTGAAAACTCCATATGAATAGAGAGGTTAGAGGTAGGAGATGATGTTTTAGGTGTCCAAACATCTATATATTAGAAATCACTAATCAAATAGGAGTAGTTTAGAAATATCAGTGGGTTTTGACCAAAACCCGCTGATGGACCTACCATATCTGAATTTCTGAAAACTCCATATGAATAAAGAGATTAGAGGTAGGAGATGATGTTTTAGGTATCCAACCATCTATATATTAGATATCACCAATCAAATAGGAGTAGTTTAGAAATATCAGTGAGTTTTGGTCAAAACTCACTGATGGACCTCCAATATCTGGATTTCTGAAAACTCCATATGAATAGAGAGGGTAGAGGTAGGAGATGATGTTTTAGGTGTCCAAACATCTATATATTAGATATCACCAATCAAATAGGAGTAGTTTAGAAATATCAGTGAGTTTTGATCAAAACCCACTGATAGACCTCCCATATGTGGATTTCTGAAAATTCCATATGAATAGAGAGGTTAGAGGTAGGAGATGATGTTTTAGGTGTCCAAACATCTATATATTAGATATCACCAATGCAATAGGTGTCCAACCATTTCAGGCCCAATGACCTAAAAGGCGTAATGTGTGATTTCTTCTCGGTTCTTCATTATTACATTTTAACACCTCGGAGAAGTCCAAATAAATAATGGATAGCAAATTTGAACTCCTTGTAACCTCAGAAATCCACAGGAACTGAAATTTTTACAATCGGAGCTCTCTAGGTCAATCAGTGGGTTTTGACACATTAGGCATTTTAAGGTCATTAGTTCATAAACCATTTCAGGCCCAACGTGGGCCTGAAATGTTTCCATTTCAGGCCTAACGTGCCCATTTCAGCCCCAACATGCCCAATATTAAAGGTGTTTTCTCGATTCTTCATTATTACATTTTAACACCTCGGAGAAGTCCAAATAAACAATGGATAGCAAATTTGAACTCCTTGTAACCTCAGAAATCCACAGGAACTGAAATTTTTACAATCGGAGCTCTCTAGGTCAATCAGTGGATTTTGACACATTAGCCCTTTAAGGATCATTAGGCCTGAAATGGAACCATTTCAGGCCCACGTTGGGCCTGAAATGGTTCCATTTCAGGCCCAACGTGGCCCTGAAATGTTTCCATTTCAGGCCCAATGATCCTAGAAGGTCACTGATTGACATAGAGAGCTTCGATTGTAAAAATTTCAGTTTCTGTGGATTTCTGAGGTTACAAGGAGTTCAAATTTGCTATCCATTGTTTATTTGGACTTCTCCGAGGTGTTAAAATGTAATAACAAAGAATCGAGAAAAGACCCTTAATATTGGGCACGTTGGGCCTGAAATGGAAACATTTCAGGCCCACATTGGGCCTGAAATGGAACCATTTCAGGCCCAACGTGGGTGGCTGGAATGTTCTTTTAGTTTTAATTTAATAAAAATATTTTAATTAATTTCAATATTTTTTGTTTTGAGAAAGGTTCCATAATATAAATATCAAAATATAAAGTAACATCTCTTTATGGTCCGTCTCGAAATTCGTTACTGACAAAGAGAAAGAGAAAAAGAATGAGAATGAGAAAGAGAAATGCATGCAGTACTCGACGGTAGGGGTATAAAAGGAAGTTTACTAAAATATGTGCGCCCTTTGGTAACATTGAAACCATGATACGCCTTTTGGTAAATACCAATACTTAGGTACGCCCTTTGGTAAATCCCCGATAAGTTTAAGGAAAGTGTTTCAACTCTCGTGTAGTTCATCCTTTCTTTAATTCATACTTTAGAACAAACAAAGGGTACTAAGCTAAGTGTGCACATCTACAGTGCGACCATTGTAATAACTAAGGGGTATTTAGTAGGCTTGTTTTCTATTTTAATTTTCTGTAAAAAATATGATTTTTTTAAAAAATATGTTGGTTTATATTTTCCAATCTTGTTTTTCAGAAAAAGATATAGCGTTTTTTGAAAAAATTAGAGAATAAAAGATAGTCATTTTTAAGAAAATAAGAAAATATGATTTTTTAAAAAATGAAAATAAAAAATGGAGTAAACCAAACGACTAAATTTTTAGAAGTTGATTTACAATCTCTTAAGAGATAGGTGGTTAGCATAAAAATAAGTTTACATTCACAAGTATACAAGCAAACAAGTGGTAATTCATATGCGAACATAACAATAGTAATAATAATAAACATCACATTTCATATTGTAACGTGTAAAATCTTTAACAAAACAAAATGTTAGGAACTTTACAATAGATTTGCGTTACAAAAATAAAAGATAAAAATAAAAACATACCAATTCTAGCACGCTAACTAACCCGGTTCGAAACCCTCTCCCCTCCTGTTCCACTATTTATGATTTTTTGATAAGTCTCTGTACCTTGTATAAAAAGTCTCTTCCTCTCAACCTCTTATCTTCTTAGTCACCGTACTTTATCTCCTCCGTGTTGATCCTGAAACAGACTGACAAAGACACTGGGGGCGAATGTTTCATCTTTTGCCACTATAATTTTTCGACAAGTCATTTCTAAAAATCTAGAAGCTTTTCTCTTTTGGGACTTCTCTGAAGGTCAATAAAATAAATAACAATCTGTTTTACATGACAAACAATTGGAGCTGGAAGATTTTGACTAAGATTACACAAGATAACAAGATAGAATTGAGAATGCAAATACAAATAAGTTTAAATGTCAATCCTAAATTGTTCCCCTTGCACTTCTTTTATTGCTTTCCAATGTCTATAGCTTTATTATTCTATTGTTAATCAACCGATTAGATCCACCATCAGCCAATTATTTTTCCCATTGCAACATTTTTAGTTTTTCAAAAAGTACTCTAGCCCACTAATTTCCACCAATGGCTGATTATCATCAATCGATTTAAAGTATTAGTTGGCTGATTCAAGATTAGTTAACTATCCATCCAATTCAGCCACGAATATAAATATTCTATTTATTAGTTTATCAACTTCAGTAATTGATTGTCTAGTCAACTTAATCACCAATTAACTAAAGATTACCCTCAATCAACAACAACCATCCTACTACCCGAGTTTTTGCCTAAGTTAAAGATTGCATTTTCCCATATACAACTCTCTCAACTTTTAACTTAGTTAAGAGTTTACCATGCAAGTTACAACTCATCTTCGCCATGAAGCTATTTTCCATTAGGTTACTTATCTCTCGGATACATCCAACCCTTAGTTTGTTTCATATATCATCCTTTATTCTTCCTCTTCATAGTTCATCTTCTCCAATTAATTTAGACCTCGACCCTTCTTGTCCTATGGTATTTTGATGCCCCATAATATTTTTCTTGACTTTTATTAGACCTCGAGCTATCAAGTCATCATCAAGTGTCCATGTTTATTTCAATGAAGCTGCTTCACAACTTTATATACATAGATATCATTATAATTTTAACTTGAACTTTTTACTCAAATATCAAAACTTAAAATTAAAGAACACAATTTCATTAACATAAAATACATAACGGCAATTTACTAAAGGACGTACCCAAGAATTGGTATTTACCAAAAGGCGTACCATGGTTTGATTTTTATCAAAAGGCGCACTGATTTTAGTGAACTTCCTCTTATACCCCTCCCATTAATTACTACCTTTCTCTTTCTCTCTCAGTAACAAATTCCGAGATGTCTGCACAGGCTTTTTCAGACTTTTTATTTTAAAATAATATAATATAGAATCGGCGTATCCAAAGAGGGCCTGAATACAAATGTATTCAGGCCCTCTTATATTTTTTTTTCTTTCATTTTTTTAACTCAAACCTATGGGAAGATGGTCTAATCCAGAACTGCTCGAACCAATAATGCCTAAGCAAATTTGTATACATTGGTTTGAGGAATTGGATTCGTTTTATGTTTTCCAATTTCATGGAAAAAAAATGTTGGTTCATAACGTTAATAGCGATGAGAAGATTATCAATATTGTCATTGGGCAATTAATTGTATACATTGGCTCTGTGTTGTCCAACTAATTGACATAACAAAGAAGAAAAAAAATCTTCTTCTCGAAGCTCACACAACTTCTTTCCTTCTTTGCCAAACTTATAATGGTGATTCTGATTCTTTGAAAAAAAAACAGAGCATGGGCCTGAAATAAAAATATTTCAGGCCCAGCGTGGGCCTGAAATTTTTTATTTCAGGCCTAGCGTGGGCCTGAAAATTTTTATTTCAGGCCCACGTTGGGCCTGAAATCTTTTGATTCAGGCCCGATGTGGACTCAAATTTTTTTTTCTATTTTAAAAATATATTAATATATAAAAAAACCTATCAAAACACATAATTTCATATTAAAACGCAGGGTCTGAAGTCACGTTAGGAGCCCCTGAACACAAATCTGTTCAGGCCCTCCTTGGGCCTGAAAGGTCTGAACAAATCTTGGATAAAAAACCCACTGGAGTTTTCAGTAGATATCTAATATATAGATGGTTGGACCAAAACCATCCAACGTGATTTCAGTTAAACTCATCCAACATGATTTAAAAATATAAATAAATGATTTTTCAAAATTTGATTAATATAAATTAATATATTTAATAATATTTAATAAATATATTAATATATGAAAAAATAAACACAGAAGACACTTCTGTCTTCTGATTTCAGGCGTGGGCCTGAAATAAAACATTTTAGGCCGACGCTGGGCCTGAAATAAAACATTTCAGGCCCAGCGTGGGCCTGAAATATTTTATTTCAGGCCCACATTGTGCCTGAAATCTTTTGATTTCAGACCTGACGTGTACTCAAATTTATTTCTATTTTAAAAATATATTAATATATAAAAAACCTATCAAAACACATAATTTTAGATTAAAACGTAGGGTCAGATGTGTCAGGCCCTCCTTGGGCCTAAAAGGTCTGAACAAATCATGGATAAAAACCCCACTGGAGTTTTCAGTAGATATCTAATATATAGATGGTTGGACCAAAACCATCTAATATATAGATGGTTGGACATCTAAAACATCATCTCCTACCTCTAACCTCTCTATTCATATGGAGTTTTCAGAAATCCAGATATGGGCGGTCCATCAGTGGGTTTTGGTCAAAACCCACTGATATTTCTAAACTACTCATATTGCATTGGTGATATCTAATATATAGATGTTTGGACACCTAAAACATCATCTCCAACCTCTAACCTCTCTATTCATATGAAGTTTTCAGAAATCCAGATATGGGAGGTCCATCAGTGTGTTTTAGTCAAAACCCACTGATATGGCTAAACTACTCCATTACATTGGTGATATCTAATATATAGATGGTTGGACACCTAAAACATCATCTCCTACCTCTAACCTCTCTATTCATATGGAGTTTTCAGAAACCCAGATATGGAAGGTTCATCAGTGGGTTTTAGTCAAAACCCACTGATATGGCTAAACTACTCCATTGCATTGGTGATATCTAATATATAGACGGTTGGACACCTAAAACATCATCTCCTACCTCTAACCTATCCATTCATATGGAGTTTTCAAAAATCCAGATATGGGAGGTCTATCAGTGGGTTTTGGTCAAAACCCACTGATATTTCTAAACTACTCTTATTGCATTGGTGATATCTAATATATAGATGTTTGGACACCTAAAACATCATCTTCTACCTCTACTCTCTCTATTCATATGGAGTTTTCAGAAATTCAGATATGGTAGGTCCATCAGTGAGTTTTGGTCAAAACTCACTGATATTTCTAAACTACTACTATTGCATTGGTGATATAGAGTGTATAGATGTTTGGACACCTAAAACATCTTCTCCTAGGTCAACCCTGTCTATTGATATTAGGTTTTCAGAAATCCAGATATGGAAGGTCCATCAGTGGGTTTTGGTCAAAACCCACTAATATGGCTAAACTACTCCTATTGCATTGGTGATGTCTAATATATAGATAGTTGGACACCTAAAACATCATCTCCTACCTCTAACCTCTCTATTCATATGGAGTTTTCAGAAATCCAGATATGGGAGGTCCATCAGTGAGTTTTGGTCAAAACCCACTGATATAACTAAACTACTCCTATTTCATTGGTGATATCTAATATATAGATGTTTGGACACCTAAAACATCATCTCCTACCTCTACTCTCTCTATTCATATGGAGTTTTCAGAAATCCAGATATGGTAGGTCCATCAGTGGATTTTGGTCAAAACCCACTGATATTTCTAAATTACTCCTATTGCATTGGTGATATAGAGTGTATAGATGTTTGGACACCTAAAACATCTTCTCCTAGGTCAACCCTGTCTATTGATATCAGGTTTTCAGAAATCCAGATATGAGAGGTCCATTAGTGGGTTTTGGTCAAACCCCACTGATATGGCTAAACTACTCCTATTGCATTGGTGATGTCTAATATATAGATGGTTGGACACCTAAAACATCATCTCCTACCTCTAACATCTCTATTCATATGGAGTTTTCAGAAATCCAGATATGGGAGGTCCATCAGTGAGTTTTGGTCAAAACCCACTGATATAGCTAAACTACTCCTATTTCATTGGTGATATCTAATATATAGATGTTTGGACACCTAAAACATCATCTCCTACCTCTACTCTCTCTATTCATATGGAGTTTTCAGAAATCCAGATATGGTAGGTCTATCAGTGGGTTTTGACCAAAACCCACTGATATTTCTAAACTACTCCTATTGCATTGGTGATATAGAGTGTATAGATGTTTGGACACCTAAAACATCTTCTCCTAGGTCAACCCTGTTTATTGATATCAGGTTTTCAGAAATCCAGATATGGGAGGT
>JAGFNQ010007686.1:177539-276187 GCA_024364735.1 Boesenbergia rotunda | reverse complement strand
TATACAGACCAGGAATATATTGACTGAACTTTTCAAAGGGATTATCAATAATTTACTGAATGAAACAGGCAAGTATCATCATGAATGAATGGGATACAGGAATTTTAGAAATTGGGTGAAAACATACCAAGCGTATTTAAAAAGCTCAGTTGATCAAGCTTGCAAATTGAGGATATCTTGTTATCTGTATAAAATGTTGTGCCATAAAGAATCCATATAAAGATAAAGCTAGGAGATTCAGTTCTGCCAACAGACACAGCTACCATGCTAAAGTTTGATTTAAATAAATCCGAGATAGGTACCATTCAGGATGAGAGCATGAAGACTAGTTACAGATTCAATCCCACCCATGCTCTGCAGCATATTCTTGCCAACATTCAGCACCTAAGTCATAAGGAGAACACAAGTAAAACCTCAATGAAATTTACACGAATTACCTAATATCCATTAAAAAAAATGGCGCTTATTAGCATCAAATTCACTGATATAACTGGTGCCTAACATAATACAAAAGTATGTTATAGAATTAGAGTCGCATTTCATCAGTCAAACAAGAGATTACACAGCTCTAACACAAAAGTGTTAATAGTACATTTAGTAATTAGTGATGTGAGACCAACCAATTATTTTTAGCACCCCATATGTCTGCAGAAATATATTTAGCTTGTCACTGTACATGAATCAAGTCCTACTGAGTTTCTTAGAAAAAATATCAAAAAATTATTCTTATAAAAAAATATCATGAAAGATTGGTAGAGCTCCATTTATGTTTCCATCATATCTATCATATCACATCTGCATCTTCATTGTCACTGTTCCACCCTTCACACAATCCTATGCCCCTTTCGTCAAATACTTCATTTGTCCACAACTCCCGAAGCAGCAATAGTAGAATGAAGACATTGAAATCATTCAACTAGTCAAAGTTGAGTTTTCATCATTGGAGAAGCATGATGAAACATTTTCTAGATTTAGACCTTTTCTAGATCAAATATGTTATTCATTATAACAAGATAAATGTATCTACTAGTTAAGTCAATATCATTTTTCTTACTTTTTGTCTTTAGATCAAAAGTCAAGATTTGATTTTACTTGATGTAATTTATTAAAATAAAATAGAATTGAGTTCTCATCCAAATCAACATTTTATTAGTATTATTTAAATTACATATGCATAATTGTAATATACTCAACATGTCTTGAATTACAAAAAAAAAAATTAACATCTTCATGGTTATTTCTCTTCTTTAGCTGTGAGGTTGTTGCTTGAGGCATGAAACCTTGTGTTGTATTAGTTCAAACTTAAACACGTCAAATGCATTGGATGGTTGAAGAACTCCAAGAATAAGGTTGTATTTATTAGAACATAAGGCCCCCAAGTGTTTCAATGCGACCATAGGTTCTGATGTTTGGCAAGGGTTTAAATTAGGCCTTTCATTTATGTTTGATATGTGTGTCTAAGTATTTAGAGACTTAGGTATATATCCTCCGACTCTCTTCTCGTGTCATCCTTCTCACTCCGCCTACATAGTACATCTTTAATACTCTTCTGCCAAGTTTTTCATCTCTCGGATGCATCGAGACATCCATCTCCCTTCTCACGGCATCCTTCTTGCTCTACTTGCATACACTTCTTCCCAGACACATCCACCTCCGATGCTCCTCGTTATGCAGTCCCTTAACACCCTTCTATAATCTTCCATTAATTTTGAGCCATCAAGTATATTGTGTATGTATACCTGAGTCCATACAGACTCAAGTACACAAATTAGACACCAAGCAAAACCTAACTTAAACCTTTAAGTAACTATTAAAACCTGTGGTCGCACCAGACCACGCAGGGATTGACAACTTGGGGATTGAAAATTTTAACAATCTCACCTTTTCATATTTGGCAAATTGTTTAAGTTAGAAAAAACTCAACATATATAAATATATTGCAAAAAAATGTTCAAAATTCTACAAAATATGAAATTTTGTATACAAGTGTATAACATGTCATATTTTCATAGAAAATTATTTTTCGTTGAAAAATCAAATTATTTTTCAAAATTATAACTATATGAGCATGCAATGTAATTGCCGAGTCAACTATAAATATATTGGACACTAATCTAGTTATGGTTGATCATCATAAGGTTTTCAAAAAGTTTAAAACTTATTTTGGCACCCAAAATAAATTAGCACAGCCAACATTTACCAGATAAAATTTTCAAACTTTTCCTAAGAATCATTTGTCCACTAGAAGCTTGTAATCTCAAATTTTGGGTGTCTTCCATACTCTAAAGCTCTCTCTCTCTGCTACAACCAACTCTGTGTTTTTGTTAACAAATTTAAATTATTTGACCCTACGGAATGTTTTTCTAAGGCTACCTTAAGGGTTTCTACATGTTCCCTTAATCCTAGGTTTACAACCTCTAATTTCACAATCATTCTTCGACATAGAGTTTTCTAACTCGGCTTCTAGTAAATCTTCTAAATTTTTCATGTCTAAAACATCTACTCCTAATTTTGCATAAAGATTTAGACAATAATTTAAGAGCATCATATAGATTTTTTGAAGGTAAATTTTGTACCTTACCGTGTCATAAGGTATTGATTTGTATGATTTGTACTAACATGTTGTGTCAAGTGTGTATGTGCACGAAAACTTGGCAAGTTACATTGCATTACACTGTAGAAGACCAATAGGTGTTGGCAAAAGTGAAAATGAAAAATCCAAATGGATCAACATTGATCGAACATTTGGCGGGCAGAAAATGTCCCAATAAGTTGAGTGGGTCAGATATTGGTCAAAAGAAGTTCCAATATAGGTAGAAGTCATATAGGTAAGAAGTCTTGATAGGTCAAGGATGGCCGAATACTAAAAAAAAAGTAAGAAGTCGAGGAGAGGACACGAGGGTAGCTTCCTAAAACTCAAGTGTTGAATTGATTCAAAGTCAAAGTCAATAGGCTAATGTCTTTTCTAGTCAAGTAAGATGTAAGATAACTCCACGTATTTTTCTTGTTCCTGAACTCTAGTCAACCAAAGCTACAATTCTAGTCAACTACATTTTGAATTATCTTATCTGTTTTTAAATTTTCAAATTATTTTACCTTAAGTAAGATAATTATAGCATTAGTCGACTAAAAGACAAAGTTAGCTGGCTACCAACACAATCAACAGAAAAAAAAATCCATAAAAGAATAACTCAGATAAAATTAGAGTTAGTCGACTAAAAGGTAAGTTTTTAATTGACCACAGATGTAGGCAATCGAAGTATTGATCAAAGGATAACTCTGTCGAGCATAAATTTAGAATTAGTCGATTAAAAGTGACAAGTATAAAGACATCATAAAAACCGATCAGTGAATAAATCGTATAGGGTTAATCAACTAAAAGTAGTTAGTCGACTACTAATCTCGTCATCAAACAGGTGGCAAAGAATACGATCGTAATAGAAATCAAATCATGAAGTTTATCATATTAGTCAATCTAATATAAATGTTGGTGGACTAAAAGACTAAGTCACAAGCGAGATAATCTAGATTAGATGAAGCGATTTACGTGGCAAGCATTTAGTCGACCAAAGACCACATTATGGTCGACTAAGATATTAATCAACTACAAGGGCCAAGTTAGTCGACTAGAAGCTAGCTATGAATCTCATAACCGTCACCGCGAATAACATCTAGTCAACTAAGGTGACAAGTCTAGTCAACTAAACCATGTCGAACAAATATCTATAAGAGGGGACTCGATGCAGCTTGACCACAACATCAATAAGCTTCCATTCCTTCTCTAATACACCCTTTGGAAGCTCTTCTAAAGACTGTGCTTTATATATTTGTTTAGGCAATTTGATATACTTATTTAAGTTATTTTTTTATAGTGTTGTTATTTTCTTGTACATTAACTTTCGTGCTTTCATTCTCGTTGTAAAAGATTTTTCAAAGCCTTACTTATCAATTAAAGGTTTCATTACCTTTGGAAAAGTTTCTCTGTCTTTAAAAGGGTTTTGGTGATCACAAGAGGGGGTGAATAGCTCGCCTACAAATTAAAATATTTCTCTCTTGCTACAATCTCAGCAAAGACACAAAGACATGTTAGTAGAGGAAACAATAGAAAATAAAAACAAACATAGCATAGAGACACAAGTGATATAAGATGATTCCCCAAGCCCTAGGTTATTAGTCCACAAGCTATGATCCTTTAGGTGCATTACTCAGGGAATCCTATATCTTTCTCCTCTTCGATAAAATATGGAAGGCGGAGAAATCTTTTACAAGAATTAATAGTAGATACAATAACAATAATAGTAAGGTCTTATAATGAGGCTTAAGAAAGAAATAGTAGTAAAATAATAGCTTAGACTTGTTCTTGTCGTTCATGGCCTTTAGACCCATTCATAAAGCTTACTCCACGAATTGCCTCGTTGATACAATGTTGCTAACGTGGCATTCATTAGTCAACTAATATGAAGGTTTCTCGCAACTCAAGACTGATCCCTATGACGACTACTTCAGTTAAGGTTAATCGGTTGACTAGCCATCAACCATTAGTACGATGGCCATGACTGAATCCCGCGACTTGAAATTAATTCCCATGATTCTTTGGATTAACACCTACATCAGTCGACTCGACTGATCAATCATTTGACTTGACTTGCCCAACAATAATACCAAATAGAATGTTTCTTAGTTGACTACATCAATCAACTAGTGACCTAGTCTACTACACCTTCAGAAACTAACATATAATAACTTTCTTAATTGATTGCTCCCAGAGACTGCCCTCGGTCCATTGCACTAATCGACTTGTAATTTAAGTTCTACCCTCGCTTGAGTAAAACTTCACTAACTCTCAGTTCGCCGACACTTATCTTCCACCATGTGACACTCTCCATAAGTTTCTCTTCCCTCGGATGCATCGAACTCTCCAACTTCCTTCTTGTGTCATCTTTCTCACTCTGCTTACATAGTGCATCTATAGCATTCTTCTGTCAAGCTTATTGTACCTCGGATGCACCAAACCCTTATCTCCTGTTCTATATCATCCTTCTCGCTTGACTTGCCTACCCTACTTCCCAAGCATAGCCACCTCCACTGCTTAATGTCTTGCGACCCCTCGAGTGTCTCATACCACACCTCCTAAATCTTCCACCGACCTTAAGCAATCGAAAATTTTGTGTGTATACCTGAGCCCCTGCACACTTAGACACACAAGTCAAATGCAATACAAGATATAACTAAAACTCTTTACTCAAATAGCAAAACCCTTGATCGCATTGTCGCACCAAACCATTTGGGAATTGAAATTTCCATTATAGGACACCTAAAAGACCATAAGACAAGGAGCATCGGAGGTAATTGTGCTTGGGTAGCAAAAAATATAAGTGGAAAGAAAGATGACACGAGGAGAGAGCTAAGGGCTCGATTGGGTAGCAGAAAATCTCTATTGCGCGACAACAACATTTTTCAAATTTTTTTATGATTTTTTCAAGCTCTCAGTTGTGCCAATAAGATTTTGCCTTTAGGATTTAGTAGTTGGGTTATAGTGTTAAGTATAAAATAATTTTCAAATAAAAAAAAATACTTAAGGTTTGCACGGAGTTTGCGCGGTAAGATCCTTAGCATAGCAAAAAAAGAGAATACACACGCATGCTTGCGCGCGGGCACACACACACATGCATATATATCTAAACAAATTGTCAATTAAAAATGGAGAGATTATTTGGAACATATGTCCCCTAAGAGGTTGGCATGATCATGGATTTTGATGTTTGAGCATAGGGTTTAGATTAGCCTCGTATTATGTTTGACACATGTCTATCTAAGTGTGAAAGACTTAGATATACACACATGGAAATGAATTGGAGTTGGGTGGCCAGGTTGTGGATACTTGGTGGCTCAAGGCCAGTGAAGTTCGAATAAGAATGATATGAGACACCTACGGGACCGTAGAACGAAGAAAATTTAGAGGCAAATATGCCTAAGAAGCGAACTGCGTAAGTTGAGTGAAAAAAGAATGGCATAGGGAAACATTTCATGCATTTGAGAGATGAGAAACTTGAAGTGAGATGGACAGAGGGGCACAACATAAGCGAACAAAAAGGATGGATGAGAAGCTTAACAGAAGATGCCATGGCAGAAGACAATTGTTGGTAAGCTGAGAGTTAAAAGGAAATTGTACTCAAGAGATGCTAGCTTTCAATCCAAGCATAGGAGATTATTTGATGGATCCTAATAAATAAATTAGTTGATTGGAAATGTTGACCAATCAATGGATGGCTAACTCACTATCAGAATATTATATCTGTTAACTCGTCCACCAATTGCCTATGATTAGTTGACTGATGCAGGTTAGATGAAGCAATCATCAAAGAAATCAAAGCAAATAAAGAAAATGATCGCGGTTATTTGAAAATCAAAGGAGATGGAGAAAAAACCGTGATCATTAGATTCAATCATGGCTAATCGACAGGTCAATTGAGCAAAGAGCCTTGGATGAAACAGTTCAAGGGAAACAAAGAAAATGGTTGTGATCCACTTGAATCAGTCGATTGATGCTGAAGAACCAATTGATCCGCAAGATAGTGTCAAGATTTCATTAGAGAAGAGGCTTTAAAATGGGTTTGAAGAGCTATGAACAAGGCGGAAACAAATTGATAAAAGGCAATGTTTTATTGTTACTTTTATCGAACCTCATTGTCAAAAACTATAACCTATGTTGTGATCCTCCTATACCTATTATGATAATCTTGTAAGAGGTTTCTCTACCTCCAACATTTCACAGAGAAAGAATAAAGGATTCTAAAGGTGATCCACCAAACAAATCATGGGTCGTGGACTTGAAGTTTGGGGCTATCAAACCATGTTAAACAACTATGTCGGTGATTGTGGCATATTTGTCAACTTTATTTTCATTCAAACATTAAATTTAAGTTTGTGACCTTCTTGATATCACAATAAGAGAATAAATATTTTATTTGTAGTATTCAATAATTATGCACCCCTCTCCCCAAGCATTTACCTAGTGTTTTTGCTCTAACAGTGTTGACAAAGAAGAGGTAAAGAATGTGAGACCCAAGTGTCGATGAACATTGTCATTTAAGTAGCCACCTATATATGATTTGATATAAAGAAAGCTTTGCTACGCTTGGGACTACTTGGGAAGAAAGGCAAAGAGGACAATTATAAAGAGAGGCAAATGGCATGCAATGGAAGAATAGGGAATACATTGAGGTGCGGGGATACGTATTGACCTCATACCAACCTCAAATCACCAAAGAGTGTCATCATGAATAGTCTCACACCATGAAGGCCTCATATCCCTAGAGGAAAAGGAAGAAGGAAGATTTTGCTCAGAATACAAGGCACTACTTGTAGGCTTGTGTAGAGAATGATAGAATGGACCAAATTGAATCACGCTTCAATCGTAGTGTTTTAATACTAATTCAACTCACTCATTCCCTACAACTTCAAAACAAAAACTCCTATTTTGCGATCTAAACACAATTCTGATTTATTATAATACTAGGTTGCATCAGTTCAACAGAGCCAGGCAGCGAGCTATTTTAGCCCAATGGGGTGGTGAGCTAGTTCTCAACCCTCAACAATGTCTTGAATTGATTCACTAGAGAAAACTAATTTATTAAGATTATTATAGTGGTAAAACCTATCATTGCAGTCCCAAGCCCATACGGTCCCAAGCCCGAATGAAAAAGGGTGAGGGTTGCGTGTTAGGTTGCCCACTACCGTGGACTTGCAGGCAAATGTTCAATGAATAGATCCATCAATCTATTAGGTTAATGTCAGGATGTTCTCCGAAAGGAACGCGTTGTATGATCCAACTATAATATCTCAGCAAAGACCGCTACATCTTTATAAGAACTTGGGTATCATCATAAGTTGGGTAAGAATAAATATTATAGAAAATTAATTATCTAAAATTTGAAACACGGAATCTAGAAATGCTTGCGGATAAAATAATGGAGGCAGTAGATACAATGATTAAAAGAAAAATTAAAATTTTATGTATAAGAGACAAAATGGATAGGAGAGAAGGTAAAGATGATAGAGAATATGGGTTTTAAGTTATGATATAAAGGAAACGTAAAACAAGAAATGAAGTAGAGGATGAAGTAGCTAGAATAATTAGAAAGGGAAATAGGATTATAGTATATATGTACCTAGGATTAGATGAACACACTAAATTTGAATTTTGGATGACCTAAAAGAGGTATTATAAAATATTCTGCCAACTAAAATGATTTTAAGTGGAGGAAATGAAGTAGATATTGTTGTTCATAATTCACTAAAGGATAAAGTAGTTGGAATAATTAGAAAGGGAAATAGGATTATAGTATATATGCACCTAGGATTAGATGAACACATTAAATTTAAATTTTGGATGACCTGGAAGAGGTATTATAAAATATTCCACCGACTAAAATGATTTTAACAGGAGGAAATCTAAATGAGATAGAGGAGTGAAAAATAAGGAATATGATAGGATGCATGGGGTTATGGGTTTGGAACAAGAAATTAAGAAGGAAAAACTATATTGAATTTTGCAATAGCATATGATTTTATACTAGCTAATAGATTGTTTAAGAAAAGAGAAGAACACTAGATCATGTTTAAAAGTGGGAATGATAATTTGTAAATTGGCTTTCTAAAAACTATATTATATTTTACAATAGCATATGATTTTATACTAGCTAATAGATTGTTTAAGAAAAGAGAAAAACACTTGATCATATTTAAAAGTGGAAAAACACTTGATCTTATGGTTCGGAAAAAGGATAAGAAAGATTTGCAAAGATTGCAACATTATCTCCGAAGAAAACTTAACTATCCAATATAGGTTATTATAGAAGAAAAATATATACAACTCATAGAATTAAGAAAAGAGAAGAACACTTGATCATATTCAAAAGTAGAAATAATAAATCGCAAAATGGCTTTCTTATAATTAAGAAGAAAGATAGACATATTTATAAAGATTGAAGGTCACCTTTAGAGAAAATTTAACTACCGGATATAAGTTAGTAGTGTTAGATATAAGCCTCAAGCATAATATCAATAGAAGGAAAATATGCACGACTTTTAGAATTATGTGGTGAAAGTTAAAGGATTGAAAGAACATGTATTTAATGAGAGGATAGAACCACAAATATTATGAGAAATACATGGCGATTTGAATACATGAAAAAAAATAGTATCAAAGTTTTAAAAAGTAGTCAAGAGTACTAGTGAGGGTGTGCATTACAAGTAAAGAATCTTGGTGGAATAAGAAAATACAGGAGAAAGTGAAAAAAAATGACTAGCACCTATAAGATATTATACACTTATAAGAATAAGAAAAACTTTAAAAAGTATATAATAATAAGAAAGAGACCAAGACAACAATGAATAAAGTGAAAAATGAAATTTTTTTAAACGTCTATATCGAAAAATTGGATACAAAGAATGACAAAGAGGCATTTACACAATAACTAAAGTAGAGAGAAACACAAGGGATTTTATCCAAAAAAAAAGTATTAAAGATGAATGCAATAGGGTATTATTAAATAATAAGGTAATCAACTTTTAATGAGGTTTAGGTAATCAACTTAGTAATTTAAGTAAGTTAAATATATATAGAAATTTAAATTTTTATCGTACAATTCAAAACTACAGATGCAAAACAAGTTTTAAATGGGATGCACAATGGAAAAGTAGTTGGACAATACCGACATATACTTAGACAATCAATAAATACGTTAGTTAGGCAATGTAAAACTATGACAAAAGTGCACATTAAACAAGAAAGAGGAACGCAAAAAAAAAAACTTGGTTAGCAACAACAAAACAAGATAAAATTTATTTAAATATAAATGATGATATAATAAGGGATACAGTCCAATAGAAGGATTCATATAGTTGACTCCACGTAGTGGGATAAGACTTGATTATTGTTGTATTATAATCGTAGTTTTTTCACTTCATGACTTTCTCCAATTTATGATAGTATTAGCTCCACATTAATTATGTCAAAAAAAAAAGATAGAAATGGTCAAGGAGTATTGAGGATCGATTTGCATGCAACATTTTTATTGGGGAATGCATTAGAATACAAGTACTCCCAGCACTCTTAGCCACTTAAAATACTAATAACCATGAAATAGCTAGAAGATTAGTTATAACATCAGTTTGATTGAAGCAAAATAAACGACACTACTGCTTAAATAGGAAAAAAAATATATGAATGGTACTTAATTGGTCCTATCTCATGACAGCACACTGAACTATACTACTTACCGTTAGCTTAGAGAGACCTTCAACTCCTTCCAAGGTTTCGAGCTTATTTTCCACCACAGACAGCCATTTCAAGTTGACGCAAGATGAAAGATCCTGTGGTTACCAACATGAAGAAGGAAAGCAAAACAAAAAAGACAACTTTTGAACTCAAACATTTGCAGTAAACCATAAACTTGCCAGGACAAAGAAAAACCCACCTTGAGAGACGAGAGGCAGTTGCCACTCAGATCAAGTTTCTCCAAGTTCCGAAATTTGCTCAAACAAGATACCTACGAGGCACGAGTCATGATATGTTGATCAAAAGCTTTGCCAAAACTCTTGAGCGAGTGGTCGGTAGGAAAGGCGAATCAACTCACATCAGTAAGAACTCGGTAAGAGAGTTTGAGGATGGTGGTAGCGGCGGCATCATTCGTTGTCTCTCGGCACGCTTGCTCCAGAGTGAGGTACCCCATGGCCGTCGGTCGGTCGGAGAACTCTGATCCTAACAATTTTAAAATTGGAGCTCTTTCTTATTCACTGAAACCCCAATTCAAGCTCCGAAATAAACCCGACGACGCGCGGCATGGAGACGGGCCATGCTTTGGGCCAACCCACTCGTGCCTTGAACATATCAAAATTAAAAATCTAAATTATTTATTAATTATGTTACTGCTTTTTATTTTGATAGTGGATTCTGTTACTTTTGTACCACATTAATATGCTTGATGCTGATGAAGATAATTGTCTAGCTTTTATTCAACAACTAAAAAAAAATTAAAGATTTTATGATAATAATTTGTCTTTTTTTAAAATTTGTTTTGTCTTTTAATTTTTTTTATTAAAATTTAATTACATCAATTATTGATTAAGAAAATCAATTAGAATAAAAGAAAACTTCATCTTTAATATAGATTTTGATTATTACACTATATATATATATATATATATATATATATATATATATATATATATATATATATATATATATATATATATATATATATATATATATATATATATATATATAGTCTCTAGCATGCCCCTGGACTATGATGCAACAGGGTGATTAGTTGTCTCTCAAATATTAACAGTTTGATTCTTAACTACAGCGAATTTTATAAAAAAAAAAATTCTTCATATGAGGCTCGCAATCATAAAATATTGGGCTTCTGACTATTAGCACTTTTCAATTTATCTTGACAGACAATGAGAAAATTTACCTAACCTTAGTAATCATTAATTGTCTCCAACATAAATATACGAAAAAAAATTCATTCATTTTATTTTACTAGTAAATTTTTCATAACATCATAACATTTAAAGATCTTAAAAATTACATAGTATTAAAACAATAGATGTCAGGCGGCCTAATATTAGATATAGATTCATAGATCAGGAAAAAAATACATACTACTAAAATAATGAGAAGAAAATTCAAAACAATCAATTAGAATCATCTTATTTTATACTATTCTATTTATAAGAAAAAATGAATCTCTCCTGAATTTTTCCATACGATTTGGAAGGGGATAAATTATGAGAGATTTCATCTAATACAGCAGCCCTTTACATGACGGGTCGCATGACCAATAAGGCATTGCACACATACTAGGGCTTAACCCCGTGCATGATTTATTATAACAACACCATATATAGATATTGTTGGAACAACAAAAGTAAAACACATAATTTACTTCTACTTTGGGGAAATTAAATTTATATCTTAGTTGGTGATGCACAAATATCTTGTATTGTAAATGTTAAATATTGAATTTTCAAAGGTAAATTTCAAAAATTAGGGGCCTAGTTGGAATTATCCAAACATGAAGGGTCTTTTTGTAAAAATGCCAAAAAAAACATTATAAACCCCTAAATCTTCTTCCGAATGGGATTCTCCCTCGTTTCCTCCTTTGCGACGCTGAAACCGTGCGAGCAATTCCCTCGCAGCGCCGCCCCTTTTGCCACGTCTTCCTCTTTATCTCCTTCCTCCTCTTCGGTGCACACGAAGGAGATGTCGGGTGACTTTTTCCCTTAACGCCATCTCCGTCGACAGTCGCTGGTTGTGAGGGAATCATCAATCGTCGCTTTTCCTCTCACGTCGCTTGTGTGGATCCATTATTCCTCCTTTGCGCGAGGCAAGATGGACAACGAGGCAGCCACCGATTGTATGGGAGTTGTCGCCATCCCTTCTGTTCTTCCAGATCGAGCCACTTCTGTGCCTTGGCTTTGATCCACTACCACCATTGGCGAAGGTAAGTAATTAAAGTTAAATTGATTAATAATAAATTAGTTAAGCTAATTCGTAGATTAGCCAGTTTGGAAAGGGATTGTGTGTTGGTTTGGTATCGTGGTTGATATGGAGTGGGATTTTTCCTTAGTGTTGTCTGTTAAATTGATTGTGAGGTTTGTGGGTTTGTTGTTTATTTTGATTCAAATTGATATAGAGGTGTGTTATGTGGTGGTGTTGGTGTTAGCAAGGATTTTTGTACTTGTAATGTGACTCAGGTCGTGAGCTCCTTAAGGTTTGACCTTTGTTTTGTTGTTGGTTAATCGAATTACATGTTGGAATAGGATTTGGATGATTACTAGGGCATTGCTTATCAGAAACTTTATTTCAAACAAATTGAATAGTAGGTTGATTAAGGTAGAACATCCTATACCTCAAAGTGATGATGTAGTGGTTGTTTATCCTACCGTGGAATGTAAAGTTTGAGTTTTTGTGGTTGGATTGGTTTTGGGTGATGTGTTGTCATCTTGAGTCACTAAATCGGTAATTGGAGAAGGTAGTTTCTGCTCTTGTAAGTGAATAGCTTTGTTTGTGCCATAGGGATGTTTAGCTCAGAGTTATGTTGCTACCCTCTGTTGTGCCATGAGCTTGTGTAAGAGCATGTCTCTGTGTTGGGTTGTACTTCCATTGTTATGTGATGGATCTTGGATGTTGTAATTGGGATTCGTCGTAATCATGTTTAGTATTTTATTTAGCTAATTTATTAATTTTATAATTAGCTAAACTTTATTATTAATACAAGACTTTGAGCTGGACTCATTTGGTTGATCGTGGAAGGTCCTCGTTTACGAAATTCTTCAATTAAAGGCAGGTACTTCTCCTTTCTGTTCTAGTAGTTCTTTTATCTTTAATGCATGACTTGTTATGTCTAAATTGGTCTGCTTGACCTTGATCTTGTTGTTGTTTATTTTATATCGTCTGTTGATACATTTCTTGTTTGACCTTCGAGTTTAAATCGAAAATTTATATTCGTACAGTCTCCCGTTGATTTTCTATTCTGTAAAGTACCGCTTGTACGTGAGTACTTATCATTAAACACCCCTAGGATGGTTGGCATTAGAGACACTCTACCTAGTAGTTTAGTTGCATATTCGTTGGTTTCTGGTTGGTTGTTTTTATAGTTGCATCGTTGCTATTCGGTTGTTCGTTGTATTCGGTTATTTTTGCTTATTGGTATCATACACCATACCTGCACCGTTGCATACTGACGACTGTTGGGCTTTCATATGGTTAAGTCGTCGTTAGTCATTTAGTTGCTTTGCCACTCAACCACTTGTTGTGGTAGTTGCTAGAGTGGGAGCAACCGTCATGTTATGCCACATTCGACCACTCATGTACAATGGATCTTGGAGTTGTAGGCAAGCAATTGACACCCTCATCGTTGTTTCCGAGGGATATCAGAGCTGTTGATACCTCCCCTTTATATCGGGGTTTTGGAGTAGTTGGCTCCCCAGCATCCTGTCCACTCAACCACATATATTTGTGGTATTCGTTGGAGTGCATACAGTTGTCACAGCCCTACCCACTCAGCCACATAGATGTGATGTGTTGGCGACTTGACTAGCATCAGGGGTGACACATGTCATTGCATCATATGCATCTATTGCATTTATGCATTTTTTTGTGTTTGTTGCATTTATATGAGCTATGGTTGTTGTACTTGGTTGACATGCATGTATATGTCGAGATTTTAATGTCGCATTGTTTTATACGAACTTAGAGGTTTTGATGTTGTTATATCATATAATTTTTCTTACATGTTTAGTTGTCATTATATTATCTACCATGTCATTTTATATATGTTGTATATGTTTAGGTCTCCTTATATTCCTTTTGGACTGTACCTGTTGTTTCTCTACATATTATCTTTTGTTATGTCATGCTATTGTTTATTCTTATACCCGCTGAGTCCGCTCGGACTCACCACCCTTGCTTCTTCTTTTTGTTTCAGATAGCAGGTAGTTGTGTTTCTTGGAGTCAGGAGAGGATCCACTTGTCAATCTCTCGGTGTAGTCGTTTTGGGTATTTGATTTTAGTTGTTTTATTTTCTGCACCTTGTAAGTTTTATTTTCATTTTGTTTACGATGGCTGAGCCATCAAATTATTATAAAACTGCGTGGTGATGTTTTTATTTTCTATTATGATGGTTGAACTATCTTTTATGATTGGAGTATATGTATTATTTGTCCCAATTTGTCCGTTATACAGGGAAGATGCTGCCTGATTTTCGAGTAAGTATGCGCCTCTGGGGGCGTGACAGTAAACCTTCGAAATTGTTGTGAACTCTAACCACGGATTGCTCGAAGCTGAGATGATAATCACTTATCTCGAACTATCAATGTTATGTCACAACGTTTCAACCCTTACCTAGTAATGTGTACACGATAGCCTTCTTTTGTTTTTCTTAGCGAGATAGAGACTACAACTGTCTTCTTTTTTGGTTCCCTTCTTTTTCCCTCACACTCCCATACTTCACACAAGAAGTATGAATTTATAAGAGAAGATAAGAATATGGATAGTCATTTCATTAAAGGAGTTACTAACATTGTGATGAGATGAGTTACTATCATTCACTTCTATTAGCGAAG
Organism: Boesenbergia rotunda; assembly: GCA_024364735.1. NCBI lineage: Eukaryota > Viridiplantae > Streptophyta > Magnoliopsida > Zingiberales > Zingiberaceae > Boesenbergia > Boesenbergia rotunda. The sequence goes on along the minus strand of JAGFNQ010007686.1, from coordinate 261,049 downwards.
TGATGAGATGGAGTTACTATCAGTCATTTATGTTAGTGGAGTCATGAGATGAAGTTATTCATGAGATGGAGTTAGTACTAATATTCATGGAGTCATGAGATTGAGTTACTAATATTCATTTATGTTAGTGGAGCCATCGGATGAAGTTATTAATGTGATAAAATTACTAGCATTCATTTATATTAGTTAAGTCATGAGATAATCTGATTATCACATTTGAAATGACATTATACTTCTAAACTTAATCAAAATTTCCAATTTCTTCACTTACCTATTCTTTTAAATATGAAAAATAATTTATTAGGTAAAATTTGCATTTGAGGCAGCTACTACGATTAGGACGTCGATACAAACCCATAAGAACTCGTTTCGTCTCGATCCGATCTCTGTAGAGTCTTCTATAATATTTAATATGTTTTTTATTTTTTGTAAAAAGTCAGAATCTACAACGAATTTTATTCGTTACTAATCTGCAACGAATTTTATTCGTTGCTAATCTGCAATGAATAAAATTCATTATGAAACCTTGCAACGAAAAAATTTGTTGCAAACCCCTGTTTTTTTTAAATAACAGGCGCTCTTAAAAATTCGTAGATCGCCTTACGTACCTCGGATTTCGACGAAACATGTTCCTATGAGATCGTGTCGATCTCATGATCACGTTGACGACCTCGAATGTTATTTTTTACCAAGATTCGATGACAATCAAATTTCATAATATGAAACAACATTATACTTCTAAACATAATTAATTTTTCCAACTTCTTGACTTACTTATTCTTTTAAATATGAAAAATAATTTATTCGGTAAAATTCGCGTTTGAGGCAGCTACTGTGATCTAGATGATGATACGGACCCATAGGAACTCGTTTCGTCTCGATCCGACTGTTGGTGCTTGGATGGCTAGAGAGGGGGGTGATTGTAGCCAGACACAAACTTCTTGGACTTTTAGCTTTTCTGCACTTAGGGTTAGCGGCAACAGCGGAAGCAAAAACAAAACAGAGAAATGCAGACACTAAACCCTAAGCTAAGCACAAGCACAAAACACTAACAAAGAGGAGTTACAAGGTTCGAGGATAACTTGCCCCTACTCCTTGGCATGCCCGTAAGGTGGGCGATCCCTTGATCGTCGGCAGATCAAGCCCCGGAAATCCGGATAGATGGATCCTCCTTCTCGGTGGAGTAACCTCTCCACAATATGTCTCAACAACACAGGATATGAAATCAAAGTACAGAGACACAATCACACTTACAGAGCATAAGGAGAAACGTCTACAAAGCGATACTCACAACCCAGCACAACCTCGGCAAGAGCCTCCACTCAGCTCTCCCTTGTCTGCTTGTTGATCGCCCTTGCAACTCTTCCAAGTACTCTAATCACACCCAACAGTTCACTCACAGTGTATGCAAGAGTTGCTTGAGAGTTTTGAGTGATGCGCAAGAGAAGAGAAGATCAAAGGTTCTCCATGAGGCTTCTTCGCTACCAAGCACTTAAGCCTCTGCCCATCGATCCCAGATCACAGCAGACGCTCCTCTACAGCACACCAACTGCCCATCTGCAACTGCCCAGCTACCACTGAGCTCTCCTGGACTCCCAGAACCCTCTCAGCCGAGCCCCAGCCGAGCCCCAGGTTTATTGCCAGTAGCCCCAGCGTCCGTTGCAACCTGAGAAGGAGAAACAGCCAACCTGATACATGGAAAGAACCCAGTTGACCCTCCTTCAATGTTTGAAGTCATCCCTGTCACCTGCACACTCAATCAGAGGATTAACAAATGAAATCAAACTTGCATCGGTAATAGCAGAGAAGATCAAAGCGAAATTAGTAGTGTATCAGTGGAAATCAGAACGCAATCAGAACTCTGACAACGCTTTTGAATTAAAGCTGTCAGCTACTGATCAGTCACCGGACCGATCAGAGTGACCCCTAATCGATCACCAGACCGATCAGGCACCAGCCTGATCGGTCTCTATTGAGAAACTCGAAATCACGACTTTCTAGTGATCGATCACCAGATCGATCACCAAGTCGTGGATCGGTCACCAGACCGATCCACCCCTTTGCAGGATGTTTTTCCAACTTTGCAGCCCAAACCCACTGATCGGTCACCGGACCGATCAGAGTGTGTCCTGATCGGTCCTGGTGACCGATCAGGCCACTCTCCGACCGATCAAGCTCCAGCCTAATCGGTTATAGTGAGAAGCTCGCGACGTTTGATCGTTCCACAGAACGTTCTGATGATCTCCCTGATCGGTCACGAGACCGATCAGGAGCCGAACACAAAAGCTACTGTTCTCTCCCTGATTGGTCACCAAACCGATTAGGAGCCGAACAACCAAAGTCTCTGTATGCTCCCTGATCGGTCACCAGACCGATCAGACATCACTGCATCGGTCACCAGACCGATCCACGAGGGAAGTTTGTGCCAACTTCCTTGATCAGTCACCAGACCGATCCAGCCAAAGCCAATACCACTCCAAGTCAAGAGAACGGGCTCCCAGCCTTCTCTGACTCGTGCTCAGTCCCCCGCACCAAGACTCCGTGCCCAGTTTCACTCACCGGGACTTCATTCAACCTAGCTTCCCAAGCTAGGACCTGACTTCACTCACCAGGCTTTCATCCAACCTAGCTTCCCAAGCCAGGACCTGGCTTCATTCACCAGGCTTTTATCAACCTAACTGTTAGTGATATGAGAGAAGTGTCCTAAGGCAATCGCCTTATGATTGTAATCATTTATTTTAATAAATGAATATTCACTATTTGAGTATACATGTTTGTGTATTTGATTGAGATCTTAAACTCATTTACTGAATGCCCGTAATACAATTCACAGCATGAGAGAATTTGTGATGAATTCATAACTAGTTATTATCTCTACATGTGCAATTGTGAAGTATAAAAATTGTCCCTAGTCGATGAATTGATAAATACGGACACTATCAATTCTGTTGAGACTAGCATGGGTTATTCTCTAATCAGCTGATTCTCACTGGCTGGTGACATTGAGATGTCCGGAAATAAACATGAATGCTAGTTAAGGGAATTAGTTCATTGGAGTGACTGGCTGTAAAACTTCATATGGTAGTCTACATATGGATATGTCAGTGAAGTTCTTACTGCAGCTTAAGTGCGATATTCCTTTGACTTGCGGTGTTCAAGTCATCTTGGTCATGGAGACTTATACTTTGACATCTTAAGCAAGCATTTCCAAGGAGGTGTGGACCCAGGATGATTGGGTATAAGCCGAAGTGCCCGAAGATGTTTGAATAGCCTACAAAGGATTCACCACTCCTTGCGAGGAGATGTATACCCGAGGCCTATCGTCGGATTGTTACTCGAAGCCTCTGGCCAGAGCATGACATGTTTAGAGTATGAATCTCTTAAATACATGAGAGTAATTAGAATCCATAGGACGAGGAAACGTTACTTGGGCTAGGTGTGACGTAGTCAACCTAGTGGGGACTGACACACATAGACCATGTCCCGAACCAAGTGGGTATAAGATGGTGAAGGGAATGGGGCACGATTCATTATAGCTGCTGAAGGGTTTCAGAATTATTTCTGAGGTCAACCGTTGATCTTTCGATTAATTGGGGATCATGATGTACTACTAGGTGTCACTCATGATCGTTCTATAATTAATTGATTAATTATAGACGACCAACATAAATCGAAAGCCTATTTAGTCACACGCACTACGAGTAATCCGAGGGATTTAAAACGAGTTGAAAATTGGATTTTCCAATCAAGAGAGATTAAGTTTGGTTGAGCCAAACGATAAGTCGAATCTGAATTTTTCAGAGACGCATCGGAAGCGTAAAATGGCTAAGTCTTTTGAAGACTTAATAGATGAATTAAATAAGTTTAATTCATTGGGGCTTGGCTTGGATGGGCCGGCCAAAGAGGGCCTCCATCCTCTTTGCTTGGCCGGCCACAACAAAGGGAGAGAACCAAGTTTTTGATTCAATTTATAAAAAAAAACCAAGTGTGGTTTGTTTTATAAAATTATGGATGATATAAATTTTTATATAATAAATCAAGGTTTGGTTTATTTTTCATAGAAATTAAAATAAACCATGGATTGGTTTATTTTATAAAATCAATCATGGATTGATTTACCATGATATGGAAATTTATTCCATAGGAGAGAAGATTTTTATTATGAATTAAAATATGATTTTAATCATGATATAAAATTAAACTTGGCATGATGGAATAAGTTATTCCATATTTGAGAGGCTTGATGGTTGAGAGGCTACTATATAAAGGACCCAAGGCAAGGCTTGGGTTTGTGAATCATAGAGATGAAGGCATAGACTCTCTCCCTCTCTTTCTCTCCTTCTCTTCTCCCCTTCTTGCCGTGCGCTAACCAGCCCCAGGAAGGAGCACTAGCCGGCCATCCTTTTGTGGTTAGTCTTCCGACTTCTCTCTTGGTTCTTCTCGTCGCGTTCTCGGAGAATCTAGTAGTTCTCGAGAACACGAAACTCGTGGCTTTGCGAAGTCATCCCGAAGATACTCGGCGTGGACGCGAATAGAGGCGGAGCTTCCAAGGGACGCTTATGGTTGGATCTCGTCCCTTCCTTCGAGTTACGCGAGGTAATATGTAAATTAGTTTACGTTTCTGCAAAATTTCAAATATATGATCATGTCTACACAAGATAAAATTGCATGCTTAGATGTGTGGTTAAATGATTTAGAGAAATTATTTATGCTAAACCTTCCGCTGCACATAATTAATTTTAAAATTACGAACCCGCATCCATGTCAACATGCACCCGGACCCAACAGTGGTATCAGAGCCGATGTTTGTGTTCGACATAATCATATAATTGTTTTATGGAAAGCTTTATCATGATCTCAATTTTAGAAAAATTTTCAATTATGGAAACTTTTCAATTATGGTAAATTTTCGATTTAGGAATTTCAAAGTTTGGAAATCCTCATGTAATTTCACAAACTTTTGAAATATCTCTGTTTCTGAAATTTTATGATAATTGTGAAAACTTTCCATTTTTGGAAACTTTCCAATTTTAGAAATTTTCTAATTTTGGAAAAACGTAAGTTTTCTTTGTACTAGAAACTTACAATTATTCTGAAAACCTTTTATTTTTGGAAACTTTTCATTTATGGAAAGCTCGCAATTTTGGGCACTTTCTTTTAAGAAAGTCTAGACAAATTATGGAAATATTAATTGACATTTAAATTTATATTTGGAAATTAAATTATTTACAAAATTCTTTATTTTAGATTGAGCCTCGGGGAGCCATCCAATTTAAAGTTAGTTGTTATAATTAAATTTCCTAAATTGAATTTAAATTGTCAAATGTTTAATTTGGATTGAGCCTCGGGGAGCCATCCAAATTAAGTTATTGATATTAATTTTTCATAAATAAAATATGTGATCAAATCTTGCAAATTTTTGAGGTGATTCTCAAACGATAATTTTCTTATTTGATTTATGAGGTGATGCTCTTACATATTATTATCTCCAAAATTAATTAGGAAAATTGTTTCCTATAAAGTATATTTCCTTTAATAATATTTTTATGAAAATAATATATGGTTGAATTAAGGGAATCTGCCTCTTAATTTAATAAGATTTGATTTAGAGAAATCAAAGTTTTAAACATATTATTTCTGAAATTAATTATGATAATTCAGGAAATTGTTTCCCAAAACAATTCCTTGAATAAAGTATGAAATTAGAATTAGGAAATTCGGTTCCTAATTCAATTAATGAGACTTGATAAATTAAGTCACATACATACTTTATTAAGGAAATCGTTAGAACATGACATAATTATATGTCATGAATGTGCATAAAAGAAAAGGATGAGCCCCAAAACCCCTTTCAAAATATTAAGGCCAACACCTTCCATTTATATGGTTAGAACCGGAGTTTTGTTTCTTGTTTGGGTTGATGGACACATCCATGCCCGGCTTGAACCTCAACATGTTCAAACCATGGAATTAGTTTATGATTAATATAGTTGGAGTCAGAGGTCAATCCTTAGTTTTAGTTGTTGGACACATCCAAGCCTGACTAAACGGTTGAATGAGCTCCAACCATATTAAAACTATTTCTTGATTAATGGGTCAGCCTTAAGCTTGGAGCATCGATTTGTTGTGCCACAACCAAGGTCGATGTAAAGAGAGGTGCAGTTGGGTGCTATGTATATTGTTGCATACTTGTTAATGAGTTAACAATCCAATGATTTATGCAAACATTCAATTAGTTGATAGCATAATGTGATAGTTACATATGTATAATATGTAATCGGTATAATTACCTACCTTCATAGCTAAGAATAACTTGATGGACTCTAGCCATAGTTGTTCTTATCTATGGTTGGATATCAACCTATTTGGAGATGTTCCTATGATCTCCCGAATTGATAAAAAGGGTTATTCAATTCGAAAAATAAATAGGATTTAATTAATGTATATTGATGCATTCTTTATTATTCTCATCACATAACCTCAATTTATATTTCTAGGATAATCACTCGATCATGTCTTCTCTGAATTTGCGTTCCATTTTGGACACCAATAAGCTGACTGGGCCAAACTTCATGGATTGGCTTCGAAACCTGAGGATAGTCCTCAAGGTAGAAAAACTTGCTTATGTCCTTGAAGAACAACTTCCCAATCATCCTCCTGAAGATGCAACTCCAGACCAGTTAGTGGCATATCAGAATCATGTGGCCGATTCTGAACTTGCGAGTTGCATCATACTGGCCGCTATGGTACCTGAGCTACAAAAGCAGCATGAGCATATGGATGCTCATACCATCGTCTTCCATCTTCATGAGCTGTTTGACGAGCAGGTGAGATCCGAAAGGTTTGAGGTCTCCAGACTCCTCTTCACCTCTAAGATGCAGGAAGGCACTTCTGTTTCACAGTTTATGTTGAAGATGTTGGGGGTACATTGAGCGACTAGGCACACTCGGATTTGCAATGGATCACGAACTAAGGATTGACTTAATTCTGCATTGTTTGCCCAAGAGTTACTCACAGTTTGTGATGTACTATCGGATGAACAAACTGGAGACTACCATTCCTAAGTTGCTTAACCTGCTGAAGACTGTAGAGCCTTCTGTAAAGCAGGATCAGAAGACGGTACTGTTAGTTGGTTCCTCAAAGAAAGGCTCTAAGAGGAAGCCCAAATAACAAAATAAGGGAAGGAAGAAAAAGGCCAAAAAGATTGAAAAGACACCAAAAGGCACTTGCCATCACTGCGGCAAGGAGGGTCACTGGCGAAGAAACTGCAAGGTTTATCTTGAGTCTCTAAAGAAGAAGGCATCCGATGCCTCATCCTCTTCAGGTATCTTCGTTATTGAATGTCACTCTATTTCCTCGGACACCTGGGTACTTGATACTGGGTGTAGCTCACATATATGTAATGACATACAGAGGCTAAGGAATAGAAGAAGACTCATCAAGGGAGAAGCGAATTTGCGAGTTGGAAATGGAGCAAAGATTGCTGCTGTTGCCATCGGAACATATTTGCTAAAGCTCCCTACTGGACTTGTCTTAGAATTAGATAATTGTTATTTTGTTCCTTCGTTAATAAAGAACATTATATCTATTTCATGCTTGAATAAAAAGGGTTATCATTTAACTTTTAGTAACAATTGCTGTTACATAACTTTAAATGGTGTTCTTTATGGGACCGAAACTTTATGCAATGGTATCTACACGTTAGATTTATCTGGTGACGTTTTCAATATCGAAGTTAGTAACAAACGTGCTCGAATAGATAATCAAATAGACTCCTATATGTGGCATTGTCGTCTTGGCCATGTAAGCAAGAAACACATGACCAAATTACACCGATGTGGAATTCTGGAATCATTTGAACCTAGTTCATTTGATACATGCGAATCATGCTTAAAAGGCAAGATGACCAAATTACCCTTTTCCGAAAAAGGTAAACCAGTGGGAGAATTGCTTGGTCTAATACATACTGATGTATGTGGACCAATGTCAACTCTTGCACAAGGAGACTATAGCTACTTCATTACCTTTATCGATGATCACTCACGATTTGGGTATGTGTTCTTAATGAAACACAAATCTGAAGCGTTTGAGAAATTCAAAGAGTTCAGAAGTGAAGTAGAGAAACAGCTTGGCAAAAGTATTAAGATACTTCGATCCGATCGGGGTGGTGAATACTTAAGTCAAGAGTTTCAAGATTATCTTAGGGACAATGGGATATTGTCACAATGGACTCCACCATATACACCACAGCATAATGGTGTATCTGAGAGGCGTACCCGAACCTTGATGGGCATGACTAGATCTATGATGAATCATGCAACTCTTCCAAAATCCTTTTGGGGCTATGTGTTGGTGCAGGAAGCACCATATCGAACCTTGTTTTGATATTGGCAAAGGATTCAAAGTTAAGTTTGTTTGTGATCTAACGTTGTTCACTGAGTGTGCAGAAAAAGCCCTAGCGAAGGACTGCTAGGCAACTGGCGAAGGACTGCCAGTATCCAAGCCCTAGCGAAGGACTGCTAGGCAACTGGCAAAGGACTGCCAGTATCCAAGCCCTAGCGAAGGACTGCTAGGCAACTGGCGAAGGACTGCCAGTATCCAAGCCCTAGCGAAGGACTGCTAGGCAACTGGCGAAGGACTGCTAGTATCCAAGACCTAGCGAAGGACTGCTAGGCGCCAGGCGAAGGACAGCTTGGGACTAAAGCCCTAGCGAAGGACTGCTAGGCACCGAGCGAAGGGCAGCTCGGCATCCAAGACCTGACAAAGGATCGTCAGGCAAAAGTCCAACCAAAGGAGCGGTTGACATCAGGTAAATTCTCCCGAGAGGAGTAGGTGAGGACGCGTTCCCCGTCGAGGGAACAGTAGGCGTCGGTTCGACCTAGGGCTCCATTTTGGAGACCAAAGTCAGAACCAAGACAGCTAAGGCTGTATAAAATAATAATTAATTGTTTTATTGTGTTTTTGGACTAACCCTTGATGCAGGACCGAAGGAATTTGTGTCTGCAACTCAGAGAGCCTCAAAGGAGTGAGGCAACAGCTGAGTAAGGCGCCCTGAGTGTCCAGGGCGCCCTCAAGGTAAACCAGAACCAAGCGAAGTAAAATGGGCTTCGGCTGCTTACTGGGCAAGGCGCCCTCAGCATCCAGGGCGCCTTTGTCAGCCAGGGAGCCCTCAGCGCCGAAGGCGCCTTCAGGAGCCAAGGCGCTTCGCGCCTAAGCCAGCGAAGGCGATCAACTCTATCCAGCCGAGAAGACCGGGTCAACCAAGGCGCCCTCAGCGACCAGGGCGCCCCAGAGGTCAAACCTCATCCCTATCTGGGTGGGATAACGCTTGATCGAGCGAAATCCGGATCTTGGGACACGTGGCAGGGCGCCCCCGACGTTCAGGGCGCCCCTAGACCCTATAAATAGGACCCTCGACCAAGGCTTTCACATCAACTTTGAATCCAACGCTTCCACGCTCTTTTGTGCTCACGCCTTGCTCCGGAAACTCTCCAACTCAAGCCGACGACGTCCCGCTGCTCCGAAGAAGTTGATCTACTCCGGACGTCGGTAAAAAGGAGCGTTCTTTTTATTTACTATACTTAACTTTGTAATTAAATTGTGTAAATCTATTTGCGCATATATAGAATTGCCCAAAGTAAACGGTCAACGACCGTGGGCCTTGGAGTAGGAGTCGACACAGGCTCCGAACCAAGTAAATCGACTGTGTCTCTGTCTTATTCTTTTTAAAATTCCGTTGCGTACCTACTCTTACTCAAATCCGAAAGTTTTTCGATATTCACCCCCCCTCTATCGGTGTTCTCGATCCAACACTATGCGCTTAAGAAAGCTGTTTACTTACTAAACAGAGTCCCGACCAAGGTAGTCTCTACTGCTCCATATGAGACGTGGAATAGTAAGAAACCTCATTTATCTCACCTAAAAATATGGGGTTGTCCTGCTTATGTAAAGCGGACTGTATCAGATAAATTGGATACTAAGTCTGATAAATGTCTATTTATTGGATATCCTAAGGAAATGAAAGGTTACCAATTCTATCATCCCTTGGAACAAAAGGTGTTTGTTTCAAGGCATGCTGTATTTCTAGAAAAAGAATTTCTTTTACAAGAAAACAGTGGGAGTAGCATTGAACTTGAAGAAGTTCAAGAAACTCCAATAGACATTACAGAGACACCTAGTCTAGACCCATAACTAATAACTCATAATGATGAGCTATCAGTTGAACCTAAAATAACACCACTTCTTCGTAGGTCTGATAGGACACGCAATATTTCAGAGAGATACGGATTTCTTATAAGTGAATCGAACGGCGTGTTACTCATTAACGATGACGAACCTATCAGTTATGAAGATGTTCTGAAAAATTCAGAAAGGGATAAATGGCTTGAAGTCATGAAGTCAGAAATGGATTCCATGTACGAAAATCAAGTATGGGACTTGGTTAACCCACCTGAAGGGATTAAGCCCATAGGGTGCAAGTGGGTTTTCAAGAAGAAAACCGACATGGAAGGTAATATAGTTACCTTTAAGGCTAGATTAGTGGCAAAAGGATATCGTCAGAAACAAGAAATTGATTATGACGAAACCTATTCGCCAGTAGCTATGCTTAAATCCGTTCAGATGTTCCTGGCCATAGCAGCTCATTATGATTATGAGATATGACAAATGGATGTGCAAACAGCTTTCCTTAATGGAAACCTGCTTGAGGATGTATACATGATACAACCTGAAGGTTTCACATCGGTTAATAAAACCAAAGTATGCAAGCTTCGACGATCCATATAAGGACTAAAGCAAGCATCCAGGAGCTGGAACATCCATTTTGATGAGACAATCAAAGAGTTTGATTTCTCACAAAATCCTGACGAACCTTGTGTGTACAAGAAGGTTAGTGGGAGTGTAGTCGTATTCCTAGTGTTATATGTCAATGACATATTACTTATAGGAAACGATATATCAGTCTTACAGTCAGTTAAAATTTGGTTGTTCAAAACTTTCTCCATGAAAGACCTGGGAGAAACAACCTATATCCTTGGGATTAGAATCTATAGAGATAGATCAAAACGGTTGCTTGGTCTTTCGCAGTCTACATATATAGACCGAGTGCTAGAAAGATTTAGCATATCGGAATCCAAGAAAGGTTACCTTCCCATCAGGCATGGGATCAACCTTTCGAAGTCTATGTGTCCGCGCACAGAAGACGAGAGGATTTGCATGACTATGATTCCTTATGCATCGGCGATAGGATCTATCATGTATGCTATGTTATGTACTAGGCCCGATGTATTGTATGCTCTGAGCGTCACAAGCAGATACCAGTCTGATCCAGGAATGGATCATTGGGCGGCTGTCAAGACAATCCTCAAGTACTTAAGAAACACTAAGGATGTGTTGCTAATATATGAAGAAGGTGATATGGTAATACGTGGGTATACAGATGCCAATTTTTAGACAGATAAGGATAACTCCAAATCTTAGTCCAGATACGTATTTATTTTGAATGGAGGCGCAATAAGTTAGAAGAGTTCCAATCAAGACACCGTAGCGGATTCTACCACGGAAGCGGAATATATTGCAGATTCAGAAGCAGCAAAGGAAGTAGTCTGGATCAAGAAGTTTGTCTCAGAACTTGGTGTGGTTCCAACCATTGATGAAGCAATACTGGTTTACTGCGACAACAATGGTGCTATTGCACAAGCGAAGGAACCAAGGTCTCATCAGCGATTCAAACATGTGCTTCGCCGCTATCATCTGATCATAGAGATTATAAGTAGGAATGATATACAAAATTGAGAAAATTCCCACTGAAAGGAATTTAGCGGATCCTTTAACCAAGGCCTTGTCTCAAAGAAAGTTTGAGGGTCATGTTAGAGCCTGTGGTATTGGGTACCGTAGCGATTGGCATTAGGCCAAGTGGGAGTTTGTTAGTGATATGAGAGAAGTGTCTTAAGGCAATCGCCTTATGATTGTAATCATTTATTTTAATAAATGAGTATTCACCATTTGAGTATACATGTTTGTGTATTTGATTGAGATCTTAAACTCATTTGCTGAATGTCTGCAATACAATTCACAGCATGAGAGAATTTGTGATGAATTCACAACTAGTGATTATCTCTACATGTACAATTGTGAAGTATTGAAATTGTCCCTAGTCGATAAATTGATAAATACACACACTATCAATTCTGTTGGGACTAGCATGGGTTCTCTAATCAGCTGATTCTTACTGGCTGGTGACATTGAGATGTCCAGAGATAAACATGAATGCTAGTTAAGGGAACTAGTTCATTGGAGTGTCTGACTGTAAAACTTCATATGGTAGTCTACATATAGATATGTCAGTGAAGTTCTTATTGCAGCTTAAGTGCGATGTTCCTTTGACTTGCGGTATTCAAGTCATCTTGGTCATGGAGACTTATACTTTGACATCTTAAGCAAGCATCTCTAAGGAGGTGTGGACCCAGGATGATTGGGTATAAGCCGAAGTGCCCGAAGATGTTTGAACAGCCTACAAAGGATTCACCATTCCTTGCGAGGAGATGTATACCCGAGGCCTATCGTCGGATTGTTACTCGAAGCCTCTGCCAGAGCATGACATGTTCAGAGTATGAATCTCTTAAATACATGAGAGTAATTAGAATCCGTAGGACGAGACAATGTTACTTGGGCTAGGTGTGACGTAGTCAGCCTAGTGGGGACTGACACACATAGACCATGTCCTGAACCAAGTGGGTATAAGATGGTGAAGGGAATGGGGCACGATTCATTATAACTGCTGAGGGTTTTAGAATTGTTTCTGAGGTCAACCGTTGATCTTTCGATTAATTAGGGATCATGATATACTGCTAGGTGCCACTCATGATCGTTCTATAATTAATTGATTAATTATAGACGACCAACATAAATCGAAAGCCTATTTAGTCACACGCACTACGAGTAATCCGAGGGATTTAAAACGAGTTGAAAATTAAATTTTCCAATCAAGAGAGATTAAGTTTGGTTGAGCCAAACGATAAGTCGAATCTGAATTTTTCAGAGACGCATCAGAAACGTAAAATGACTAAGTCTTTTGAAGACTTAATAGATGAATTAAATAAGTTTAATTCATTGGGGCGGGGCTTGGCTTGGATGGGCCGGCCAAAGAGGGCCTCCATCCTCTTTGCTTGGTCGGCCACAACAAAGGGAGAGAACCAAGTTTTTGGTTCTATTTATTAAATAAACCATGTGTGGTTTGTTTTATAAAATTATGGATGATATAAATTTTTTATATAATAAACCAAGGTTTGGTTTATTTTTCATGAAAATTAAAATGAACTATGGATTGGTTTATTTTATAAAATCAATCATGGATTAATTTACCATGATAAGGAAATTTATTCCATAAGAGAGAAGAGACTTGATTGATTTTTATTATGAATTAAAATATGATTTTAACCATGATATAAAATCAAACTTGGCATGATGGAATAAGTTATTCCATATTTGAGAGGCTTGATGGTTGAGAGGCTACTATATAAAGGACCCAAGGCAAGGCTTGGGTTTGTGAATCATAGAGATGAAGGCATAGACTCTCTCCCTCTCTTTCTCTCCTTCTCTTCTCCCCTTCTTGCCGTGCGCTAACCAGCCCCAGGAAGGAGCACTAGCCGACCATCCTTTTGTGGTTAGTCTTCCGACTTCTCTCTTGGTTCTTCTCGTCGCGTTCTCGGAGAATCTAGTAGTTCTCGAGAACATGAAACTCGTGGCTTTGCGAAGTCATCCCGAAGATACTCGGCGTGGACGCGAATAGAGGCGGAGCTTCCATGGGACGCTTACGGTTGGATCTCGTCCCTTCCTTCGAGTTACGCGAGGTAATACGTAAATTAGTTTATGTTTCTGCAAAATTTCAAATATATGATCATGTCTACACAAGATAAAATTACATGCTTAGATGTGTGGTTAAATGATTTAGAGAAATTATTTATGCTAAACCTTCCGCTGCACGTAATTAATTTTAAAATTACAGACCCGCATCCATGTCAACATGCACCCGGACCCAACAAATCTACCACCTAAGTACCAACTCGATTATGCCCATGGTGGCCCATGTCTCATGATAATATAGGTGGTCATCTTCCATACTCTACTATGCCATAAAAAAATTAAGCATTTTTTCGAAATGCATTATAACTATTTAAAAACTTATAGCAACCCATATAGCAGTATTTTCCATCATTTTTTAACCATTACGAATGTGTAAATTGTGGCACATTAGGCATGCAAGTTGTCCTATAGTGCTCCATACCGATAAGGTTGCATATCAAGGTAAATCACTTATTGTACATAGTAATGTGACATGCAATTGAAAATTCTTTTTAGTTGATGCATGATGTTGTAAATTGCAAGTACATGATCTCTCATCAAGTAATAAAATATCGATCCATAGGGACGGTTGATTAAATACTAGATGAGGTTGCAAGGGCTAGCCGTTAGGACTCGTGCGAGCTAGGGGCGTGAATTACTTCAATCTCTTCTCGTTGTTGCTTTGTGCTTGTCGTTGAATGCATAGTGGAAACCTTGCTTCAATCTCGACTCCACATGCATAATTTCGGGATTTATTTGGTGTCTACCTCCTTGAGATAACTAATCTAAGAGTCCACTCTTAGCGATCACATCCACTAAGATATCCCTCATTCTCGGAAACTTTCTGGAGGTGGAGAAGTTTCTTATAATGCGTTTATACAAGAACAAGGGCAAGCAATACAAGCCATAAATGAATATGAAAGTAATAACACTTTACAATTGGAAACCATGCTTGCTTGATTGATTATAGCTTGGAAATACCTCTTGATGGCCCATAAATGCAGCAACATGGATGTGCGTCTATAACTGCACGATCACATTATCAAGTAATATAAAAGATAATTGTATCCACAGGGACTATTGATTAAGTACTAGTCGAGTCTACAAGGTAAGCTATCTAGACGATTACAGGGTTGGTGTGAAAGCATGTAAGGAAGAGAGAGTGAGAGAATTGGAGAGAGGGGGGGGGGAGAGAGGGAGAATTAATTAATCTTTGGGAAGAGTTGGATGGGTGAAATCTAGGATTTCAGTTTCACTACGATGCTAGTTGATGCTCTATGGGTTATTCAAATCCTTATCTTGATGTTTATGCGCTCGTAGAGATCCTAACTAGTAACCTATGTGAACCTTGCAGAAGTACACCAGAGTTCTTTCCCCTTTGACATCCAATGTCATTAAATAGAAAAGGTAACCTAGAGAGTCTGGTTAAAGGTAACCCTTTGTCACGGAGGGCCCCTGGTCATACTACTCTAGATTACGTAAAATACTTTCTAACACGGGATAGAGAGAAAGCCATTAAGTATTATTAGCTAATCTCTTGTAAAGGATTGCCCTCCATTTCGAGACAATACCCTGGATGTCCGATTAAAGGTAGCTCGTTGTCATTAAGGGCCCCTAGTCATATGATCTTGGACACTCCCTTTATATGATGACTAAACCTTCACAACTACATATATTCACCACTCATACATTTCATTAAACACATACAAGACACAATACATATAGAACAAGATAATACACATTTCTTTTAGCAAGGAAATGGACAAATCTATAGTTTATACATCAACATCACAAAATAGCTACTCCCTATATCCTAGGTATGGAGAATCTATTCTATTGCAAGGAGGATACAACAAGAAGACAAGAAATAAAGTAATCTACAACCTTAGACAATGATTGAGAGGGAAGAGAAGACTTATCTATGTAGTGTGGGTCTTCTTAGAGGAACTCCTTGCTTCGAAGGTGGACGAATCATGGATGGAGGCGATAACGGCGGATCTAGGGTCTCTCCTATAGGGGAGAACCCTTCCCCAAGAAAAGGAGCAAAACCCCAAACCAAAGATGATGAAAAAGGGGAGGAAAAGTCCCCCTTTATAGCAGGGGCCACGACCCCTGCTTCCTCATGGCACGATCATGTAGATCTACATGCCTTGCTACACGGAGGCGGCACGACCATGCCATGGGGCACGGTCAGGTCATATTCTTTCTGGGAGCAACTGGGACACGGTCATGCCATATAGTATCACCGTGCTGTGTAACCTCGGCAAGAGCCACACGACCGTGCCATTTGGCACGGTTGGGGCGAGAGCTTTCGGGGAGAGGCACACGACCGTGCCATTTGGTATGGTCGGGCCGTGTGACACATGGCTATGCTCACACGGACATGTGAGGTCATATGATCCTGGTTGCTACTCTGGCTCCGCATCCATTTTGCTTCTTTTTCGCTCCATATATATCGAGTCTTATCAATCAAAACAAGCAAGAAGCAGATCTCCGAACAAAAAGAAGTATAGTAGCGAAGTCATATGAAATAGAGTGAAATAAATTAGGTTATGCTTATGAAATACAAATAAATATACATCAAACAATGCATAAAACCCTATATAATCCATCCACATCAAACACTATCCTCCAAAACCCCCAAGATATGGCAACGAAAAGCTCCTCGAAATCTTTGCTTTAAAGCCTTTATCGGAACTAAATTTCACTCATCAGCCGATTGATCTTACCTATCAGTCAATTTATATAGTCTCTAACCATTGAATGATCGCTAAACTTCTAAAATCTATATGATTTTATCGATAATTCAAACATCTATCAACTAATGTCCAACATCAGTCGTAGTCGAATAGAGCATGTGAGTCCCACTTGCTTCTATGCTCTTTAATTTAACATAAGTTGACTAATCTTATCAGTTGAACAAAATAGGTAAATTTAACTCGCTTCTATTTAGTTTCTAAAGTCATCAATCGACTAATCTAATCAGTTGAGTCTAGCAACCGGATCGACTTGCTTCTATTCAATTTCTAAAGCCATCAGTCGACTAATCAAACCCATCAGTCGACTGATACCTAATTTTAACAAACATAAATCTTTGAATGAGCACTGTTTTATAATAAAAAACACCTAGTTCTGATATTCGAGTCAAAAGTTACGACATTCGAAAATTTATTCTATCAGAATTTTCTCGTTTTATGTCAACTCCCTGTTGGACTTTCGACCATCAAATGTCCTGTCAACTTTGTCCCACTTGGACTTTCCATCTTATGCCAAGTGTTTAGCTCCCAGCTGACTCACTTTGGACTACCTAATTCAAACTAGGTTTTCCTAGTTCCCAACTAGGTCTTCCACCGTTTAGTCCTGCCAAGACTTTCATTGCATAGTTCTCAATTAGCACTTCTATTGCCTAGTTCTCAACTAGGTATTCCACCGCTAGCACAATTAGGTCTTCCACTGTCTAGCCCCGCTAAGACTTTTATTGCCTAGTTCTCAACTAGAACTTCTATTGCATAGTTCTCAATTAGGTCTTCCATGGCTTAACCCCACTAAGACTTCCATTGCTAGTCCCAATAGGACTTTTACTACCTAGTCTCACTAGGACTTACACTGCATATTGATCAAACATTAAAACCCCAACTCGACTCAACTTGAGCTAGGTTAACTTGGTCAACCCTGACCAAAGGTCGATTGCGTTAACAATCTGTCTCTTTTTGATGTTTGACAATATGTTTAAGTTAGACTAACTTATTAGCCCAACTTTCCTTCTTCTCATTCCAAGGCATGAATGAGGGTTTTCAAACTTAAACCCTACATTCTCCCCTATTAGCACATATCAAAAATCTTTTCTCAAGATCCATCCAAGTTATTTCCAACATCACAATGGAGGTTCCCTACCTTCCATTGTCTCTAGACCTCCCTTTTTATATCCAATTCATGTCTTTAAGGTGGATCTCTGCCTTAAAGTATGCTCCAATTTCTATCATTGCACCAATAATGATTTAGAGTTCATAAACATTTAAAAATTTCCAAAATCTAAGTTATGACGTTAAAGATTTAATCTTGAATCTCCTCAAATTTTCAATTTTCCCTTTTAATTTTCCTTTCTGATTTTCACTAAGAAAATCACCTTTGAATATTTATCCAAGCACATCAGAGTTTAGAGATAGTTAAGATGTTTAGGAGTAAGCTTAAAACGATTAAAATAACCTATTTCAGCTAAAAGCATAGTCATCATTCGATTGATGCTTTGCATCATTCGACTACTACTCTGAAAAACTGCATTTCAATTTTCAGATTGAATTTCAGAAATGTATAAGTAATTCTATGTTTTTCAAAAAATCATGAAATCCATATGGACATTACTTATGTTAAATACTATTAGGGGAAAATAGTATTTTATGAAAATATATCTCATTTTAAAAAATGATATAAAATTAAAAACTATTAAAAATTTCAATATTTCACTCTAACTTTATATCTAACAAAGCAATGGTCATTCCTATCAACAAATAACCTTCACCAAGGTTTCCAAAAGTATTTTTGAAATGATTTTCAATCATGATCTTTAGGCTAATTGCACATGACTTGCACATTAGCATTCCCCATGATTGGACTTCACATAATTATTTATTTTGATGAAATTAAAACTCAAATAGATGCACTAATCAACATCTTGAGTTTTGTTCATCCTCCTAATATCTCACTTGTATATAATATGCCTCAATACACATACAAGTCATACTTATGATTTTTGAGAGATGTAAATTAGGTTTTCCCTAAACTAAGGGATCATGCAATTTTGACTAAACATTTAAACTTTGATCATCAACCTAGGATGTCATTGATGCCATTGCCCTTAATTCAATAAATTGAAATAATGTATGATAATGATCATAACATACAACAAATGTATACTTTCAAAAGAAAGACTATCATAAATAATAATAAATGTATGACATGACATGTATCAACTATCATGACAAGATGTAATATCAATGTGTATATCATGGTGCTATGACATCTGATAGGGAACACAATCATGGTAATTTTAGAATGAAGAAAATACTTAGATTTTCTACCTAAATATCATCAACTAATCACTAAGTCAAAAATAAATCTAAATTGCACTCACCTCCCTAGAAAATGTCAAAATCCCAATTTGTCATTTCTTTGAATTCTATCCTATTTGTATCAATTTGATCAAACTCAATTCTTCAAAAATTTTAATTGACACACTTTTACACTTCAAGAGTAAAAAATAACTTTTCATTTTCAAGGTGTCGCAATACCTTGAAAATGTTCTAAAGTGCCAGCTTTATCACATTGAGTTAACTACCCTTTCAATTAGAGTTGACACACTCTAAACTCATCTAGGGTGTAGAGAACATACTCTAAGAAATTCAAAATCTATTGGTGCTCCTTGAGTATTCTAGGTACTCACTAGGGATGACTTCCTTAGAAACATTCCTAGTGATTTTCTTAGGCTTCTTAGAAACCTTAGTACACTAGTCTCCTCAAGTTCAACTTTAGGGATAACTTCCCTTGTAATCTTGACTTGACTTCTAGACCTAGGATTAGTTTCATAACTATATGGAATTCTGTGATATGATGACATATCTTTCTTGGCTTTAGGTTTGTATCTCAAACCCTTCTTTCCCTTAGATAATTCTTATCTTCCTAAACCTAGCTTTTGTGTCTTGGACCCCTTGACACTATTTGTCATTTTCTCTAAGGTCTTTTCCAATCTATCAAGTCTTGACCTTAAGACTTGATTCTCTATCCTTAAATCCTCAAACTTAGATTTTTCATGAATGCATTGAGTATTTTTCCTTTTAGGCATATATCTAATTTCTTTAGAGTCCTTGCCTAAATTGTTTTCTACCTTCATATACTTAGGTAAGATAGTTCTAACATGAAATATTTATAATTCTCCTTAGGATTGTCATACTTTCTATTTTTATGATAAATAACACTAAAATGATAATATTTATTTCTAGCATGCTTTTTTATCATTACTTAAATAAGTATCATTAACTAATGGTACCTTAATGTTGCCCTTTGAAGCTCCTCCTTAATTTAAGTTTCCACCTTTGTTCTTGGCCAGAATTCCCTTTGGACATTAATTGTGGTAGTACTCTTTTTGATTACATATGAAGCATATAATATGCTCCTTGCCTTTACGTATCAAGGCTCTAGTCTCCTTTGGCTTGTCCCTAACTTTGGGGTCACTTGAGTCTTCTTCTTGATCAAGTTTAGACACTTGCTTTTATAGTGCCCCTTTTCTTATACTAAATACATATGATATGATCTTTATTTTTAACAATTGAAATTGTTATACTTTTGCTTGTAAAGGTGGCACATTCTTCTTTATTCGATCCAGAGGAAGTCACTTCTTCTTATTCCGGAGTGAATGATCTCTCCCCCTTAACCCTTGAGGTAGATGCTTCTTCAATTTCTTCCTCGGATGGTGAATGACTCTTAACCTTTAACTCATGTATTTGAAACAAAAAGTTTTTCTCTTTGTCTTTTTCATTACTTTCCATAGAGGTTGGATTTTCATGGAGCTTAATAATTTGCTCCATAACTCCTTGACATCTTTGTATTCACCTAACAAGTACAAAATATTATTGGACAAAATATTAACTAGTAATCTAGTTATCTTATTATAAGCCTCGGATTTTCGAACTTGCTCCTTGGTCCTTACTTTTCTATTAAGGAGTTTTCCTTTGTTATCCGTTGAAGTTTCAAATCCCTTCATTAGAGCAAACCATTGCTCTATGTTCATCATCAAGAAGTTCTCCATTCTTGATTTTCAAATATTGAAGCTTGCCATTCTGAATGGTAGAGGTGCTCGGATGTCATATCCAAAATCATCTCGGAAGTCCATTTTAAAGGTGTGCTCTCTTAATGATGAATTCTTTGACTTGTTGAAATTAGGATTTCACTTCAACTTCTTCTTCTTCCTCTAGCTCTTTGTTCTTTTCGGTGATTAGTCCAAAGAAGAGTGGTCTCACTATGATACCACTTGTTAGGACCCATGCGAGCTAGAGGGGAGTGTGAATAGCTTTGATCGCATCTCGTCGATACTTTATGCTTGTCATTGAATGCACAATGGACACCTTGCTTCAATCTCAACTCCACATGCATAACCCCGAGATTTACTTGGTATCCACCTCCTTGAGGTAACTAATCCAAGGGTTCACTCCTATCAATCACATCCACTAAGAAATCCCTCCTCGAAATCTTTTTGGAGGCAGAAAAGTCTCTTGCAAAACATTCTTACAAGAACAAGGGCAAGTAATACAAGACACAAATGAATATAAAAGCAATAATACTTTACAATTGAAAACCTTGCTTGCTGGATCTCTTGTAGCTTGAAAATGCAGCTTAATGGTCGAGAAATACAGCATCAATATTCTCCAAAACCTCCAAGAACGGGAAACAAAAAGCTCCTCGAAACCTCTCCTTAAAAGCCTTTAGGTCTAAGTTAATTTCCGCCTATCAGCCGACTGATCTTACCCATTAACCGATTGATATGATATCTTACCGTTGAATGACCTCTGAACTTTCTGAAATCTATCTGATTTTATCGATAATTCAAATATCAGTTGACTAAGAGCATTAGTCAAATAGAGCATGCGAGTCATACTTACTTTTGTGCTCCTTAATTTGATATTAGTCGAACAGAACAAGCAAATTTAACTTGCTTCTGTTCAGTTTCTAAAGTCATCAGTCAATTGATTAAACCCATCAATCAACTGATCCCATTAGTTAAGTCTAGCAACCAAATCAATTTGCTTCTGTTTGATTTCTAAAGTCATAAGTCGACTGATCAAACCCATCAATCAACCGATACCTAAGTTTAACAAACAAAGATATTTGAATAAGACCCATTTTGCAACGAAAATCACCTCGTTTTGATATCCGAATAAAAAATTATGAGATTCGGAAGTTTGCTTTATCAGAATTTCCTCATTTCATGCCAACTCCTTGTTGGATTTTTGACCGCCAAGAGTCCTGTCAACCATGGCCAACTTGGACTTTCCGTATCATGCCAAGTGTTCAGCTCCTAGCTGACCCACTTTGGACTTTAGCTAATTCTAACTAGATTTGCCTAGTTCCAACTAGGTCTTCCACTGCTTAGGCCTATTAGGACTTTCATTGTTTAATTCTCAACTAGCACTTTCATGGTCTAGTTCTCAACTAGATCTTCCACCCCTAACCCCGCTACAACTTTTATTACCTAGTTCTCAACTATGTCTTCCACCGCTTAATCCCGCTAGGACTTTCATTATCTAGTTCTCAACTAAGACTTCTATTACCTAGTTTTCAACTAGGTCTTTCACTACCTAACCTCGCCAGGACTTTCATTGCCTAGTCCGACTAGGATTTTTACTACCTACTCTCACTAGGAATTGCACTGCATATTGATTAAATATTGAAACCCCAACTTGAGTCAACTCGAGCTAAGTCAACTTAGTCAACCCTGACCAAAGGTCGATTGCACCAACATTAGTTATCTAGACAATCGAAAGTGTCTGTGAGCTTGAGAGAGAGAGAGAGAGAATTAAGAGAGGGCAAGTGATCAAAGGGGAGAATTTGAATTGGGAGGAACGATTCTAGTACTTCGATTTTGTTAAGATGCTAATTGATGCTCTAACTATTGTTCACCTCCTTACCTCTATGTTTACTTTCTTGTAAGGGTTCCTATCCAAATTACCAACATGAACCCATAAGGATTATATCAAATTGCTTACCTCAATTTCAATGCTATTAAGCAAAGTGGTAACGCTAGAAAATCCGCTTAAAGGGTTATCCTTTATCACATGAGGACCTACAGTCATACGATCTAGATTAGTTACTCTACTTCCTAACATCTGTTAGTGCCGGAAGCACCAAAGTCAAACCTTTGTTTTGATAATGGCAAAGGGTTCAGAAGTTAAGATTTGGTTGTGATCTAGCAAGCTGATTAAGTGTGCAGGAAAGTCCTAGGTACACTAGGCACTAAGTCCTGGTTCATTGAATTGGGCACTAAGTTCTGGCCGCGGGCTGGGCAACTAAGTCCTGACCTAAAGTTGGGCAATAAGACTTGGTGAGTGAAGCTGGGCACTAAGACCTGGTAAGTGAAGCTGGGCACTAAGACCTAGTCGAGGACTGGGCACCGAAGACTTGGTGAGTGAAGCTGGGTACGAAGACCTGATCGCGGATTGGGTACGAAGACCTGGTGAGTGAAGCTGGGCAAAAGTCCAACCGAAGGAGATGGTTGGCAAAAAGGTAAATTCTCCCGAGAGGAGTAGGTGAGGACGCATTCCCCGTGGAGGGAACATTAGGCGTCGGTTCGACCTAGGGTTCCATTTTGGAGACCTAAAGTCAGAACCAAAACAGCTTAGGGTGTAAATAATGTCTAACATATATTGTATAGTTGCTTCTTGTGTTTTGGAACTAACCCTGGTTGCAGGAAACGAAGGGACTATGTTTCTGCAGCTCAGGCGCCTCATTGGAAGGAGGCGCCTGTAAGGATACAGGCGCCCCAGTGCAAGGCCAAACCGAGACCATCGAAGCAAACTGCCACGAAAGCTTATTGACCAAGTCAAGCTAGGCGCCCCAGACAGCTTAGGCGCCCTAGTCAGCTCAGGCGCCCCAGTCAGCTCAGGCGCCTCAATGAAGGGGATAAGCGATGACCAAGCCTGCGGATTAGAGTTCACGTAGGAGAGGCCACGTGTCAGGCGCCCCCTTCAACATAGGTGCCCAGGAGTCGACTATAAAAGGGGGTTCACCCCCAAGGCTTCAGAACAACTCGCTCAATTTGCTTTCAACACTTTCGCTCAAGCGCTACACTCCGGCACGTTTTGCATTCGAGATTCAAGCGCCGACGACGACCTGCTGCTCCGAGATTCCATCCACTTCGGTAGTCGGTAAAACTGTCAATTTTCTTAAGTGTTGTAACTGTTTTTTCCGATTCTATATCTGTACTCGAAACTGTAATTATTTTACGAATATAGAATTGCCCAACGTAAACGGTCAAGGACCGTGGGCCTTGAAGTAGGAGTCGACCGCGACTCCGAACCAAGTAAAACAAATCGTGTTAGCGACTTTGCTTTACTATTTCCGCTGCGTATTTCTCTTAAATTGTCCGAAAATTTTTGATCGATATTCACCCCCCTCTATAGATTTACTCCGATCCAACAAGTGGTATCAGAGCGGGTAGCTCAAACTTGGTGCAACCACCAGTTTGAGATTTTTTTGGATTTACGAATTTTTAAATTCTTTTCGCTCAAATTTTCTCGTTAATCGAGGTTGGTGCAACACCACTCGATCTTTTCGTTATTATTAATTTCGTCCCGCACTACTAATCCAAGACTCAGTTTTGGAACAAGTTTTTTTTATTATTCCTTTTTCAGTAAAACCTAATGGCCATGCAAGAGGGATACAACACGCCAGACCTCCTTTTTTAAGTGGAGAACACTTCTCCTACTGGAAAAGCAGGATGGAAGTCCACCTGAAAACTCAGGTGGACATGTGGATAATCATCCAGTCTGGGCTGGAGATTCCCAAGAACACAGGAGTGACGCAACATTATACTGAATGGGATGCCTCACTAAAGAAGAAAATCGAGGTCGATGCAAAGGCAATCCAGACTTTGCAATGCGGCTTAACCTAGGAGGAACTGAACCGGGTGGGACCCTTCAACAGCGCGAAGGAGCTTTGGAACAAGCTGATCGAGCTGCATGAAGGCACTTTCGACACAAGGATCAGTAAAAGAGACCTGTTACTGAACAGACTCTATACCATCAAGATGCACGACGGTGAGACTGCGACCCAACTCCACGCCAGAATTCAAGAACTGATGAACGGGTTGCACACGATAGGTCACAAGGTTGAAAATCGTGACTTAATCAGGTATACACTTAATTCTTTTCCAAGAAACTCATTGTGGGCATCTATGGTAGATGCCTATAAAGTTTTAAGGAATTTGTCTGAAATCAAATTAGATGAACTCTTTTCCGAATTAGAACTGCACGAACAGACTAACACTACCTTGATCGAGAAAGGTATAACCTTTGTTGCAGGAAAATCTCAAGGAAAAGCCCCCAAGAAGAAGCCTTAACTAGCACCCGAGTCCGACTCAGACTCAGAATCAGAAGATAGCGAAGGAGATCGACCCAAGCTGGTTTGGCTAGCTCGAGATTACTACAAAGAACTCAAGTACCAAACGAGCAAGAAGAAATCAAGCTGAAGAAAGAAAGATCCAGCAGAACCTTCAACAAGCTCAAAGAGCAAGACTAATGTCACCTGCTATGAATGTAACAAAAAGGGACATTTCAAGTCAGAGAGCCCCAATCTGAAGGAAATAAAGAAGACGTGAAGAAAGAAGGCTCTCCAAGCCACTTGGGATGAATCCTCTTCTGAAGAAGAAGAAGAAGTCCCACACGCGAATCTTCTCTCCCTAACCGCCTCGCAAGACGTCGACTCCGGATCGGAATCGGAACCAGACGATGGAAGACACACAATCTCGGAAAACGGGCAAATCAAGGTAAGAGGTTACTCAGAATATGAACTTTTAAAATTAATTTCTTATTTATCTCACAACTTGGCGAAAGCCAAAATCCGGGTTGAGCCCTCCGACAGAAAGTAAAACTTCTCAAAGAAGAAGTCAACTCGAGGTCCTTGATTGAGCCAGTTCAAGAAGGAAGCTTAACCCAAGTTCAAAAACTTGAGGAAGAGAATTCCTCCTTAAAGACTCAAGCCAAAGAGCTCAGAGTTGCCTTAGAACGGTTCACTTCGGGTTCCAAGGGTCTTGACATGATCCTTGGAAAGCAGAAGTTCGTTCTTAACAGATCTGGACTCGGTTATCGAACCAAGTCAAGACAATGCTCGTATTATGCTGTATTGAACCAACCTAGAACCCAAGTCCAAGCATAGGTCCCCAAGCTCTGTTTGAACAAACAAGCTGGACCAAACCAGAATTAGATCCCTAAGGACAAGATTCACATCTTGCCTAACCATTATCAAGGCTATAGCCAGAGGGAGCCAATATAAAAACCATATTTATAATTAGATAATTTTTTTTTGTTAATTGCATGCTTGATTGTTTATTTTTGCAATTTTTAATTATCATGCTTAGATTTATGACTTGTTAGTTTAAGGACAAAACAATTTATTTGAAACTTGAACAACCTAGTATTAAGTGGAGGTGAGATGATAGTACGTTAAGGAAGCTCTTCTAATAAGGTCAAGTATACTCTACTTGGTCTGTTTAGGCTGGTGGAACTAGCCGAAGCTACCGATCCAAGACCCAAACTAGTTAGACCAGAATTTCTCAAAAAGTAATTTTGAAAATGAAATTTCGTTAAAAGGCTTTGTCAAGGAAAGGGTTGATGATCCAATAAGGCTACGGCCAAAGAAGGCCTTGTGCCTCGCCAAGACCTAGAAGCCAATTTTTGAAATTCAAATTCAATTTACTCTTTGTCAAATTTGAATCTAACACAAATTTTAAGTAATCCTAGAGTCAACCACGTTTTAAAATCAATAAACTTAACCTTATAAAATTTTCAAATTAATCAGATGTCTTCCAAATTAACCATGTTTTTTAAAATTAAAATCTTTAATTTTTGAAAACCTGTCTCACAACACCCATAAGGTTAACGTGATTGATAGCACTAGACTGGGTGAGACAGATTAGCTTGTGAAAATTAATTTAAGTTATCCCTAATTCTAATGGATCCAAATCAACAAATACTTTATGTGTAGAAACATAAATATTTGGACCAATGGATGTTGGATAGTGGATGCTCCAGACACATGACTGGAGACAAATTGAAATTCACCAAAATCAAGTTCAAAAAACTAGGCTCAGTAGCATTTGGCAACAAAGCTACACTCAAAGTCATTGGGTCAAGTAACATTGAGCTCAAATCTGATTTTATGATTAAGAAAGTACTCTTGGTTGAAAATTTTAAATTCAAATTGCTTAGTATAAGTCAACTATGTGATACTGGCTATGTGGTTACATTCACCAACTCTGACTGCCTGATTAGAGACCTCCAAAACTCAGAAGTCATGCTTAATGGTACTAGGAAAAATAATGTTTATACATTTAATTTATCTTTAGTACCAAAATGCTTCTTGACTCAATTAGAAGAATCCAACCTCTGGCATAGGAGATTAGGTCACACTCATGTTAAACTAATTTATAAAATTACTCAACTCGGTTTAATTAAAGGTGTATCAAAAATTAAGAACTTTGAAAATACAATCTGTAACTCATGTAACCAAGGCAAACAAACTAAGTCTGCTCACAAATCAATTCAATCAGACTTAACCCAAACCACACTTGAGCTCCTGCACCTTGACCTATTTTATTCACACAGAGCCAAGTCACTAAGCAGGAATCGGTACTGCTTAGTAATTATCGATGATTACTCTAGGCTTATGTGGGTTAGGTTCCTGAAAACCAAAGATGAAACTTTGAACTTATTTATTGACCTATGTAAAATAATTGAAAACCAAAATGATACTAAAATCAAAAGACTTAGAAGTGATCACGGGGGAGAATTTGAAAATCAACGATTTGAAGAATTTTACAAAATAAATGGGTACATACATGAATTTTCCTGCCCTATAACCCCCCAACAAAATGGGATAGTAGAGAGAAAGAATAGAACTCTTTAGGAAGCCGCTAGAACTATGTTGAATGAATTTAACCTAGTTAATCAATTTTGGGCAGAAGCGGTAAGTACAGCATGTTACATCCAAAACAGGGTTCTAATTAACCAAAGGCATAATAAAATATCTTATGAATTATATTATCATAGACTGCCTAACCTATACTACCTAAGAGTCTTTGGGTGCAAAGTCCATATCTTGAATACTAAAGACTACCTAGGTAAGTTTCAATCCAAGTCAACCCCAGGAATCTTCCTAGGATATTCAACAACTAGTAGGATCTATAGGGTTTACAATAAACAAACTCATAAAATTGAAGAAACTACTAACTTAAATTTTTATGAGGAAATTGAACCAAAAACTGACAATAAAAAATTAAACCAATCAAATACTGATCAGGAAGACAATGAACCAACAATTGAACCATCAATTGAACCAATGATTGAACCTCTAAATGAACTAACTCTTGAACCAACTACTGAGGTCTCAACTCAACCTATAACTGAACTGACCCAAGTAGTTGAACCAAACATTGAACCGAATCGTCCAGCCAGACCTTGTTGGTGCAAGTTGCATCAATGATGTTCTCCTCTAAGTGTTTTAATGTTTGACAATACACTTAAGTCAGTCATACATAGAACAAGGGAGGGTGAGCAAAAGAGGAGTAACCAAAGTGAAGAAAAGTCCTAGTTAACCTAGGTACTAAGTCCTGGTGAGTGAAGCTGGGCACTAAGTCCTGGCAAAAGGCTGGGCACCGAAGACCTGCTCGAAAGGTGGGCACTAAGTCCTGGTCGAGGACTGGGCAAGAAGACCTGGCCGAGGGTTGGGCACCGAAGACCTGGTTCGGGGAATTGGGCAAGAAGACCTGGCCGAGGGTTGGGCACCGAAGTCCTGGACTTAGGGTTTGGGTACGAAGTCTTGGTCCGAGGGACTAGCAACTTAGCTAAGCGATGACTAAGGACAGGAGTAGAGACAGGTCAAGGTTCGGGCGTCTCGAGGTCCAGAAGTATCGGAAGCTAAGCAAAAGTCCACCCGAAGGACTGGGTGGCAACCGTCTCCTAAAAAAAGTAGGTGAAAGGCGCGTTCTCGGGGGTGGGAACTTGCGCCGATTCGACCTAGGGTTTCGTGGAAATCCGAAGTCCGAACCAAGTCCTTAAGACTAATATTGTATGTATATGTGCTTTGTGTTTGTGTATCTTGTAGGTATCAAGAACCGGAGACAAAGCAAGCGGAAGGTTGGAAAGCAACCAACCCGGGCGCCCCCACTGATGGGGGCGCCCAGATAAAAGGGTAAAACCCAGTCTTGGGTTTAAAACCTTGATTGGGGGTGCCCAAGATGATCGGGGCACCCAAGCCAAAGCCTAAAACGCAGTTTAGTTGAAGAAAGCAGAATAGGCTTCAAGCGGGGCGCTCGAGAGGTCTGGGTCGCCCGAGTTCAAAGCTGTATTTGCTGTTTCGAGTTCGAAACGCAGGTAAGCCTTCACGCGAGCGCCTGGGAGGTCCAGGGCGCCCTGGTCAAAGGTTTTATCAGCTGTGGCGAGGTCGTCGCAGGGATAAGGTTTGACCGAGTTTATAGGGGCGCCCCCAGAAGCACTATATAAGGGGCTTCGACTCCTCTGCTTGATACACAACTGCTGAAAGCGATTCTAAGCATTCTGACCGACGACAACGCTCTAAAGACGAGGCTCTATGACCGGGAGGCTCCAGGAGGAGGTGCGCGGCACTTCGGACGTCCAGATCAGCCTTTCAGATTCTTGTTTGGTTTGCTTTTATTTGTTCCGTACTTAACTTTCAATATTGTTGCTTGTAACTCTACACTGTAAGACGGGTTTTCTCCGCCTCCGGAAATTCCGGAAAGGAGACCAATAGTGGACTCACGCCGAGTACATAGGCCTTGGACGTACTGACCCTGGGGGGTTGGGAACCAAGTAAATAAATCCCGCTGTGTCCTTAGTTCTTTTTCTATTTTATTATTTCCGCTGCATTAACGCTCTGAGTCCAGTACGAACTAAAGTCTTACGAAGTTTCCGAAGAGTTTTCAACGGTCGATATTCACCCCCCTCTATCGACGGCACCGGTCCTACAAGTGGTATCAGAGCCAGGTCTCTCTTCACCGGACTAACCGCCGACGGAGCAACGACGCCAGGAGTTGAGGGGGAGCACAGGGGTGAATATGGTATAATTTAATTTTAAATGTCAAATTTTAAATTCCATGTCATATGCTTCACATGCAGGGAGAGAGGGCACTACAAAAATCAGTGCCCTACTCGTAAGACTCGGTCTACACCACCGGCGGCAAAGGGGGCACCAGCGCCAGGAGTCCAAAAAAACAAGGATCACGTATGATGCTTCAAATGCGAGAAGTACGGACACTACAAAAGTAAGTGTCCGGCGAAGGTACGTAAGATTTATGTTCCAGGAATTTTACAAATTCCTGCAATGTCTTTTAATAACTTAGATAATTTTCCTGATAAGTTAGAATTACTACATAGTCAAGTAGATATTTTGAATGACAAGCTACAAAATGTAAATAATGTTAAAATATCAGAAATTAACTCTTTGATTTTTAATGTCAATTCAAAAATTACTGAAATTAATTCTAAAATTAGATCTGGTAATACTACTGGTACTCCTAAAATTAAATCAGATAATGTTAAAATTCTTGATGATAATTCCGAAATTAATCTTAGTTTTAACTCTGATAATTCTGAATTAAAATATGAAAATCTCTTAGATAATTATGAATTCAAATATGAAAATTCTTTGTATAAACCTGAAGCCAAATTTGAAAATCCTTTAAATAGCTATGAATTTAAATTCGAAAATTCTGAGGATAATAAGGATAATTCTAAGGATAATTCTGAGGATCATAAGGATAATTCTGAGGAAAATAAGGATAATTATGAAGATAGTGGAGATGATATCTCTTTAGATAATAATTTAATTATTCCCTTAAATAATCCTGAAAAATTAACTACTGGCCCACTTTACTCCACCTACTTTGAGAAAGATCTAATCTCGAGGAGGAGATAGAATTTTCTAAGATAAAAGTCATAGTTAATAAAAATCACAAATGTTCAAATAAATCAGAATTACTAGAAAAACTTGAAAAGAAAAATAAGGATGAGTCAGAAATTTTCGAAATAATAAAAATTATGAACTTAGACTCACAACTATTAATTAATCATTTCAACCTTAATTATTCAAACTCAAATTAATTAAATCTTGATTATTCAAACTCAAATTAATTAAATCTTAATTATTCAAACTCAAATTAATTAAATCTTAATTATTCAAACTCAAATTAATTAAATCGTAATTATTCAAATTTAAATTAATTAAATCTTAATTATTCAAATTCAAATTAATTAAATCTTAATTATTCAAATTTAAAGTAATTCAATTAAATCATAATTAATTCAATTAAATTAAATTAAATCCTAATTAAATTAAATTCAAATTAAATCCTAATTAAATTCAAATTAAACTCAATTAAATCAAAATTAATTCAAACTTAAATTAAATTCAATTAAATCTAAATCAATTCAAACTTAAATTAATTTAATTAAATATTAATTAATTCAAACTTAAATTAATTCTATTAAATTCAAATTAATTCAATGAATTCTTAATTAACTTGAATCCAACTTAAACTCGAACTAAAATCCTAGCCAAACTACAACAATAAATTTAATAAAATCAAATATGTCAAAGTGGGTTGACATATTCGCCGGTTCATACGACATGTATCAAATCGGGAATTTGATACATCTTTAGAAACATAATTAAAATGCTTTGGACTTGTTTGACTCATGCATAATTGTTATGCCATGCATTTGCCAATTCTTTTAAATATATGACATGTCATTCATATTTAAATTTTATGCATAATTTAGAACGGCTATAGGAAAAAGAATAATTGAAACTTGATCAACCTAGTATTGGGTGGAGGTGAGATGATAGTACGTTAGGGAAGCCATCTTGGCGGAACTAGCCGAAGCTACCGAGCCAAGACCCAAACTAGTTAGATCAAAATCTTTCAAGGAGTAACTTGAAAATGGATTTTCAATAAAAGGCTTTGTCAAGGAAAGGGTTGATGATCCAATAAGGCTACGGCCAAAGAAGACCTAGTGCCTCGCCAAGACCTGGAAGCGGATTATTGAAAACCAAATTCACTTTACTATTGTCAGATTTGAATCTAACACAAGCTTCAATTAAATCTTAGAGTTAAAAATAAATTAAGAAAAATGATTCAAGCATCTTACAATACACCTATAAGGCAACCATGCTTGCTGTATTGAGACATCTAGAATGGGTGAGATGTTAAGGACTAATAAATTGAAAAATATTTTTCAAAACTGTTTTTCAAAATTGCTAGAATATTTTCCTAAAAATATATTTTCAAAATAGTGCTTCAACATAATAATATTTTTATGGAATTCATGCTTGCCGGATTGAATATACATATTACATATTTTCAAAAATTATATCTTTTTAAAAATTGTTTGACTCACGCAATTAGACAGAAGCCTCCTAGGACAACACTAAAGTTCCTTAAGGCACTTAGATAGAGTCAAACGGTATCGGGTATAGGGGGAGTGCTTTTTATTTTTTTTCAAAATGATTTTTGAAAACTACACTTTAAACATTACTAACATTTGAAAATACTTTTCGGAAACTGTGCTTTTAATCATTATCACTTGTGTTTTCGAAAAAGGCTTATGTTGTAAAAATTATATGTTCAAAAATTTACCTGTTTCATTGACTTTAATAAACCCTAAAGGCACAGAGGAAGGTCCACTTCATGATCTAAAAGGACTCCTAGGATGTGTCAGATTTAGGGGGAGTCTAAGTCAAACTTCTGACAAGTTTTAAATTATTTATGTCAAAAATTATTAGATTATTCTTTTGATCTGAATCAAACCTTAAGACTCAGAGGAAGAGTACTTGTGGTTAACAAGCTTCCCAGGACTGAGTCAAGTTTAGGGGAGATCAAATTAAAAGAATTATTTAATAACATATTTTCATATCTTCAAAATCTTGCTAAAAATCTAAGTCTTTCAAAATACTATTATTCTATTTGTCAGAATTTGTGTGACTTATGAAATTATTTTTGAAATAATGTTTACTTGGGTTGGAGAATTTCCAGGACACTTAGGAAATGTCCTTGTAGTCAACAAGGTTTCCTAGGATGGTGTCAGACTGGGAGATAAACCAAGTCAAGTAAAATATTGGGTCTTCAATAGTTCACATATTTTTCAAAATGTACTAGCATATATTTTCAAAAGTACTATCATTTTTTTAATCAAAATTCTATTTTAAAAATAATAATAATAATATTTACTTGAGTTTGAAAAATTTCCAGGATACTTAGGAAAATGTTCTTGTAGTTAACAAGGTTTCCTAGGATTGTGTCAGAATGGAAAAGAAACTGAGTCAAGTAAAATATTATGTTTTCAAAGTCCAATCTTTTTCAAAAGTACTTAATTTTGCAAAAAATGCAATGTATTTTTCAAAAGTATTTAATTTCTCAAAAAATTCAATACCTCATTCAAAGGTACTTTTATTTTTCAAAAAATTACATAATTTTTCAAAAGTACTTGTATTTTTTAAAGATTATAATAATTTTCAAAGTACTTGTACTTTTCAAAGCACATAGCATTTTTTCAAAATTATGCATTTTTCAAAAAATGCAATATATCATTCAAAATACAATGCTTTCAAAAATTTACACTAATTATTTTTCAAAAAGAATCAAAGGTTTTCATTGTTGGTGCACGTATTGTTGGTTTTGTTTGATGTATGACAAAGGGGGAGAGGTGTGCTTAAGTTAGGAAATTTTTTTCTCCAAAAGATCAGGTGTGCTTAAGTTAGGAAATTTTTTCTCCCAAAGAT
This sequence comes from Boesenbergia rotunda, assembly GCA_024364735.1. Taxonomy (NCBI): domain Eukaryota; kingdom Viridiplantae; phylum Streptophyta; class Magnoliopsida; order Zingiberales; family Zingiberaceae; genus Boesenbergia; species Boesenbergia rotunda. The sequence continues at coordinate 227,647 of JAGFNQ010007686.1, read as the reverse complement.
AAAAAATGTATTTTCAAAACTTATATCATTTTTTTTATTTTTTATCCCAAGGATAGTGAGTTAGCCCCATCAACCAATCTAACTTAAGTTATTGTCAAACATCAAAAAGGAGGAGATTGTTGGTGCAAGTTGCATCAATGATATTCTCCTCTAAGTGTTTTAATGTTTGACAATACACTTAAGTCAGTCATACATAGAACAAGGGAGGGTGAGCAAAAGAGGAGTAACCAAAGTGAAGAAAAGTCCTAGTTAACCTAGGCACTAAGTCCTGGTGAGTGAAGCTGGGCACTAAGTCCTGGCAAAAGGCTGGGCACCGAAGACCTGCTTGAAAGGTGGGCACTAAGTCTTGGTCGAGGAGTGGGCAAGAAGACCTGGCCGAGGGTTGGGCACCGAAGACCTAGTTCGAGGAATTGGGCAAGAAGACCTGGCCGAGGGTTGGGCACCGAAGTCCTGGACTTAGGGTTTGGGCACGATGTCTAGGTCTGAGGGACTGAGCAACTTAGCTGAGCGATGACTAAGGACAGGAGTAGAGATGGGTCAAGGTTTGGGCGTCTCGAGGTCCGGAAGTATCGGAAGCTAAGCAAAAGTCCACCCGAAGGACTGGGTGGCAACCGTCTCCTGAAAGGAGTAGGTGAAAGACGCGTTCTCGGGGGTGGGAACTTGCGCCGGTTCGACCTAGGGTTTCGTGGAAATCCGAAGTTCGAACCAAGTCCTTATGACTAATATTGTATGTATATGTGCTTTGTGTTTGTGTATCTTGCAGGTATCAAGAACCGGAGACAAAGCAAGCAGAAGGTTGGAAAGCAACCAACCCGGGCGCCCCCCACTGATGGGGGCGCTCAGATCAAAGGGTAAAACCTAGTCATGGGTTTAAAACCTTGATTGGGGGCGCCCAAGCCAAAGCCTAAAACACAGTTTAGTTGAAGAAAGCAGAATAGGCTTCAAGCGGGGCGCCCGGGAGGTCTGGGGCGCCCGAGTTCAAAGCTGTATTTGTTGTTTCGAGTTTGAAATGCAGGTAAGCCTTCACGCGGGCGCCCGGGAGGTCCAGGACGCCCTGGTCAAAGGTTTCATCAGCTGTGGCGAGGTCGACGTGGGGATAAGGTTTGACCGAGTTTATAGGGGCGCTCCCGACGTCCAGGGTGCCCCCAGAAGCACTATATAAGGGGCTTCGACTCCTCTACTTGATACACAACTGCTGAAAGCGATTCTAAGCATTCTGACCGACGACAACGCTCTAAAGACGGGGCTCTACGACCGGGAGGCTCCAGGAGGAGGTGCGCGGCACTTCGGACGTCCAGATCGACCGAGTTTCAGATTCTTGTTCAGTTTGCTTTTATTTGTTCCGTACTTAACTTTCAATATTGTTGCTTGTAACTCTACACTATAAGACGGGTTTTCTCCGCCTCCGAAAATTCCGGAAAGGAGACCAATAGTGGGCTCACGTCGAGTACAATGGCCTTGGACGTACTGACCCTGGGGGGTTGGGAACCAAGTAAATAAATCCCGCTGTGTCCTTAGTTCTTTTTCTATTTTATTATTTCCGCAACATTAACGCTCTGAGTCCAGTACGAACTAAAGTCTTACGAAGTTTCCAAAGAGTTTTCAATGGTCGATATTCACCCCCCTCTATCGACGGCACCGGTCCTACAAACCTGAGGTTGAACCTAGTACTAGAAGAACCAAGAAACTCAGACTCAGTCACCCTTCTGAGCAAATTATGGGTGATCCAACCTTAGGAGTCAGAACTAGGTCTTCCTATAGAAATCTTAGTCAAATCGCGTTAATTTCAAAAATTGAACCTAAGACTATAGAGGAAGCCCTACCTGACCCTGATTGGATCATAACTATGCAGGAGGAGTTAGCCCAATTTGAAAAAAATCAAGTCTGGGAACTAGTACCTAAACCCGAGGATAAATCTGTTATAGATACTAAGTGGGTGTTCAGAAACAAATTAAATGATCAACGGGAAATAGTTAGAAATAAAGCCCGCTTAGTAGCTAAAGGGTTTAGTCAGGTCGAAGGGTTAGACTATGATGAAACCTATGCCCCAATAGCCAGACTTGAGTCAATTAGAATGTTATTAGCCTTTGCAGCCCATAGAGGGTTCAAGCTATACCAAATGGATGTTAAGTCTGCCTTTTTGAATGAGTTCATCAAAGAAGAAGTCTATGTAGGACAACCCCCAGGATTTGAGGACCTAAAAAAACCTGAGTATGTTTTTAAACTTAGAAAAGTTCTTTATGGGTTGAAACAAGCACCTAGGGCTTGGTATGAGCACTTATCAACTTATCTAATTTCTAAGGAATTTAACCAAGGTCAAATTGACTCCACCCTTTTTGTTAAAACCTTAGAAAATGATATTTTCATTGCCTAAATTTATGTCGATGATATAATTTTTGGATCCACCAACTCTAACTTCCTAAAAGAGTTTGTAAAAATAATGGAAAGTGAATTCGAAATAAGCTTGGTAGGTGAGCTTAACTTCTTCTTAGGATTATAAATTAAACAGACTAGAGACGATAATTATGTTCACCAATCCAAGTATGCTAAAGAATTAATAAAGAAATTTAAAATAGATAACTCCAAAAGCATAAGTACCCCTATGGCCACAAATGTCAAAATTGATAATGACCTAGAATGTAAGCCTGTTGATCTTAAACTATACCGAAGTATGATTGGGAGTCTACTTTACTTAACAGCTAGCAGACCTGATATCCTATTTTCTGTAGGAATGTGTGCTAGGTACTAAACTTATGCTAAGGAATCCCACTTAGCAGCCCTAAAACGAGTACTTAGGTACATTAAAGGTACCATAAATGTAGGGATTTGGTATCCTAGGACTTCCACTTTTGAATTGTCAGGATATTCTGACTCTGACTATGTTGGGTGCAAATTAGATAGAAAAAATATAAGTGGAAGTTGCCAACTATTAGGACATAACCTAGTCAGCTAGTGTAGCAGAAAGCAACACTGCGTAGCACTGTCCACAACAGAAGCAGAAGATGTTGCTCTAGGAGAATGTGTAGCACATCTTTTGTGGATGATGCACAGTCTTAAGGACTTCCAACTTTACTACACTCAAACCCAAGTCTACATTGAAAACATTAGTTCAATCAACTTGACTAAAAACCCAATTCAACATTCCCGAACAAAACATATAGAAGTTAAACATCATTTTGTAAGGGATCATAAAGCTAGGGGTGAAATAGTACTTAAATATGTGGACTCAAAATCCAACTTAGTTGATATCTTTACCAAACCCTTATCTGATTCTGAGTTTAGCTCACTAAGAAGGCAGTTAGGATTGTGCTTAGTAGAGTAGGACTGATTTATATTGTTTTCTGAAAATCTTCCTATTTTTCTTATTTTTTTAAACCTTGCAAATTTTATCAAGTTTTTGAAAGTTAAAATGATTTTCTGACTTAGTTTTATTTTTAAAACTACCCCCTTCAAAACTAGGACTTTTTTTACAAATGGACTTAGCTTAGGCCCTAACCCTAGAACTACATGCACCTATAGATCTAGAAACTAGTATCTCACAAGCACCTTAGAGTACTTTTGATTGATAACCTAGACTGGGTTGAGATGCTTAGGTCTATGCCTTGATTCAAGATGCTTTAAGTCAGTGCATCTGCAGTAATTGGGGCAATAAATACAAGTTGAACAGCAATCAGGTTAAGTGTCAAGCTTAGAAAATCTAACTTGATCAGATCACTTAACTTGACTAACCCTAGCGAAAGGTACTGTTTAAGACAGTTGGTAAGTAGCTAACATGGTTAGACAGGACCCGAACAAGATTGATTTAATTTGGTTTAATCCAGTTTTTTAGAGTTGGTTCAATACAGAATTTCAATTTCTTACTAGCTCTAATTTACTTACTGTAATTGTGACGACCCGCCTTCTCTACCTTAGACGGATCGTTACTTAATTAACTAAGCTTTAAGTTACTACTACTTGACTTCCTTTAACTTGCTCCAAATTTTTTTTCTTCCTTCTCTTTTTTTTTCAAAAAAAAAAACAACTTTCATTTTATTTGCTTTGCAAGGATTTGACTCCTAGACCTCTTAGTTGTAACACTAGAGCACTAACCAACTGCTCTATACCATTTCCTTTCAAATGATACCAGTCGACTGCTATATAGCCAGTCGACTGGTATCGGCCACAGCAAGTTTCTGGGCGCGGCACGAGTCGACTGGCCTCTTGGCAGTCAACTGGTGCATCGAACAGAAGCTACTGTTCGATAGGGCAGTCGACTGGTCCTGTACCAGTCGACTGGCACGCCTGAAAACCTGCATTTCAGAATCTGAATTTCATCTCCAAACATTCACCAAACTTATACTTTCGAGCCATACAAAATCATGACACCATTTCTATACTCTATACTAGTTTTCTAAACAATTTAGCCAATCAAAACGAATCCATAAACTTGAAATTAGGACTTTTGCGGGATTTAGCAAGTTATGAAAAACTATATAACTTTAGGCTAAAGTTTGTACCAACTCTTGACTTCATGCGGAAATAAAATAGGTTATTCATACTCAACACGACTAAGACATGAAACTATATGTTTCTAAACATTTAACTTTACTAATAGGAAATAAAATAGATTATTCATACTCAACACGACTAAGACATGAAACTATATGTTTCTAAACATTTAACTTTACTAATACTCAACCCAAACACTCTTCCACGGTTCCACCGCCACTGAGCACCAATGCAAGTCCTGTCGCCTCCCAACTTACACCTTTTCTTTTCCTTTATCTGCAATAGAAGGAAAAATGCAACTAATAAGCACAATGCTTAGTAAGTAAATCCCTACTCACAAAAATCACATATCGATACTAAACATGCTCATTTCAAAGGATGCTTTAAAAACTTTACTTGCTCAGAATACTTACAACTAAACATGCTTACAACTTGAAATACTTTATCATGCTTGCAATGTATCAAATTACACATGAACTAAAAACACTTACTAATAAAAGAAACACTCACACATATACTTATATACTTGAAAATATCATAATCAACTTTCTCTTAGGCCTTGACATTGTACCATGGTATCAATGTACCAATGCGCGCTTTTCTAATAAGTTGCGAGGTAGCTAGCCACCGCTCCCTATTAGAACTTTACTTTCTAACTTTCTATGGGCCTTACATTTGCCCGGTACATGTCTCTTTCTCAAAGTAAAATACTTTTCTTATTTACCATACTTAAACTTATCACTTTACTTATTTTTGCATATGTTTGCATGCTAAAAACCTTTACTTTTCTCACTTTAACTTTCCATGGAGCATCTTGTGTGCTCCTTAACTCAAATTCACTTTTAGGTCTTTTCGAAAGTATAAAAACTCATCATGCTTGGCCTACTTACATTCAATACAAACAAATTGAATTTCTAACATGCTAAAACATACAACTTCAATAGCTAAAACATAGAATAGCAAAATTCTCTCAACCATGCTTCTATTTTTCGAAAACTAGGGTTCTACAATCAGAATTTCGAAACGAAACTACTCCTATTGCAGGTGAGCGATTTACTTACCTCGGTCTTGAAGGAAACTCACAAAAACAGGGAGAAAAACTCCCTACGAAATCCTTTCCCCTCCTACTTGTGAAAAGTTTCCACCTTTAGCCCTAGGAAGCAACCCTAGGTCTTCTCTACTCAAGGGGGAAGAAGAAGAAACGAAGAGCTCCTTGAATTCGCCTCCTCTCGCACCCTCTTCGCCCTCCAAGTCGCGCGGCCACAACTCCTCCCAAGGGTTTCACGCGACCTAAGTGAGGGTTAAATACCTCTTCATGAAAGAACTTAACTACTCTATAACATTATTTCTCTCCTTCCTTTTCTGTGCTTGATACCCTAGCCCAGCTGGTTTCTGCTTTAGTCGTGAACCGAAGAGATCGCGGGATCAAATCTCTCCACGACCACTTAACTCTTTTCCTTTTTTTTTTCTCTCCCGCGGCACCAGTCGACTGCCACGATGGCAGTCGACTGATATCCTGAACAGCCAACTTCCCAGCCTAAAATTTCTTCCTTTTCTCCTCCTATTTAATTTCTAAAAATACTAGAAAAATTTCAGTAAAATTCCTATTAATATATATGAAAAGTACTGGGTATTACAGTAATTAGTATCAATTTTTTTTTGATATATGGCAAAGAGGGAGAGAAACAAAAGAAAGAGGGAATTTTTTTTTTCGAATTTCTCAAAAAAAATTTAAAATTTTCTATCTCTTTTTCAAAAAGTAAAGTGAAAAAGTTCTAAGTGCTCAGTTGTCAAGTACTTCTCAGTTTAAAAGTTCTTTAAATACTTAAAAATGTTTTTAAATCTGTTTTGAGTATTTCGAATTTATTCTAAAAGTTTTTTAAGTACTTAAAAAGGTTTTAAATTTTTCTAAATATTTGTCAAGTACTTCAAACTTTTAAAAGTAGTTCTAAGTGCTCAAAACACTTCGAAAAGGCTTCAAAATTTCTAAGTGTATTTTGAAAAACAATTCTAAAGAAATTTTTTCTTAGTAAACAAATTTGCCTAAGCTAAACTATTTTTCAAAAATTTGTTGGCAAATGTGCTAAGTAAATTTTTCTCAGTAATTTTGTGAAAATGTTTTTAAGCAAATATTTCTAAGTTGGGAAATTTTTTTCAAAATCTCAAAATTAAAACTTTGCAAAGAAAATAATTTTCAAAACTTGTTTTGCCTAAGTAAATTCTCAAACAAAAATTACGCTTACAAAACCTTTTCAAAAATTACCTAAGTGTTAATGAGTACAATTGATTTATTTTCAAAAAACACTTAGTCAAAAACTTAAAACTTTTGCTAAATCTTAGCACTTAGAAAGTTTACAAAACTCACATAATATTGAATATTTCAGGGGGAGAATGTGCAATTTAGGGGGAGATAAAACTCTATTATCAAATTGTGATTGTTGTTAGATTACTATAATATGTTCTTAATTCTTAACTTAACTTTTTGAACCGTGTTGCCATAAATCAAAAGGGGGAGATTGTTGGTGCCGGAAGCACCAAAGTCAAACCTTTGTTTTGATAACAAGCTGATTAAGTGTACAGGAAAGTCCTAGGTACACTAGGCACTAAGTCCTGGTTCATTGAATTGGGCACTAAATCCTGGCCGTGGGCTGGGCAACTAAGTCCTGACCTAAAGTTGGGCAATAAGACCTGGTGAGTGAAGCTGGGCACTAAGACATGGTAAGTGAAGCTGGGCACTAAGACCTGGTCGAGGACTGGGCACCGAAGACCTGGTGAGTGAAGCTGGGCACGAAGACCTGATCGCGGATTGAGCACGAAGACCTGGTGAGTGAAGCTGGGCAAAAGTCCAACTGGAGGAGTCGGTTAGCAAAAAGGTAAATTCTCCCGAGAGGAGTAGGTGAGGACGCGTTCCCCGTGGAGGGAGCATTAGGCGTCGGTTCGACCTTGGGTTCCATTTTGGAGACCCAAAGTCAGAACCAAGACAGCTTAGGCTGTAAATAATGTCTAACATATATTGTATAGTTGCTTCTTGTGTTTTGGAACTAACCCTGGTTGCAGGAGACGAAGGGACTGTGTTTCTGCAGCTCAGGCACCTCATTGGAAGGAGGCGTCTCACTAGGCTAGGCGCCTGTAAGGATACAGGCGCCCCAGTGCAAGGCCAAACCGAGACCATCGAAGCAAACTGACACGAAAGCCTATGGACCAAGTCAAGCTAGGTGCCCCAGACAGCTCAGGCGCCCCAGTCAGCTCAAGCGCCTCAATGAAGGGGATAAGTGCTGACCGAGCTTGCGGATTAGAGTTCGCACAGGAGAGACCACGTGTCAGGCGCCCCCTTTAACACAAGCGCCCACGAGTTGACTATAAAAGGGGGTTCACCCCCAAGGCTTCAGAACAACTCACTCAATTCACTTTCAACACTTTCGCTCAAGCGCTACACTCCGGCACGCTCTGCATTCGAGATTCAAGCGCCGATGACGACCCGCTGCTCCGAGATTCCATCCACTTCGGTCGTCGGTAAAACTGTCAATTTTCTTAAGTGTTGTAACTGCTTTTTCCGATTCTATATCTGTACTCGAAACTGTAATTATTTTACGAATATAGAATTGTCCAACGTAAACGATCAATGACCGTGGGCTTTGGAGTAGGAGCCGACCGCGACTCTGAACCAAGTAAAACAAATCGTGTTAGCGACTTTGCTTTACTATTTCCGCTACGTATTTCTCTTAAATTATCCGAAAATTTTCGATTGATATTCACCCCCCCCCCCTCTATCGATTTACTCCGATCCAACAATATCAAATTAGTGCAAACCCATTAACCTCTAGTTAGTTAATCTCTTGCAACGAATCAACCCCCATTTTAAGGTAATGACTTTAAAAAGTCTGCTTAAAGGGTTATCCCTTGTCACATGAGGTCTCATGGTCATACAATCTAGAGTATCTCCTCTACATGCATGGGCGAAGCCTGCCCGGCCTAGTGTGGGCAGTTGCCCACACCGGGTCTGGAAAAAAAATACTATACATAAGTTTGTATTGTTGGATTTACCGTCAACTTGTCATTAATGGGTGAAGGAGGTGCTCACTGCTTTTCATGCTCCACCTTCATAGTTTTTGAATCTAGTCATGAAACCATGGCGAATTCAAGGTACCTATCACATCATGTCTCTCTTCCCAATGTAGTAATGAACAAATAAAAAAATCTACTGAAGTTATTAAATTTTAGGGGGGGGGGAATTTGAAAAGAAAAGAAAAAAATATTATTCAAATTGTATTGTTGACGGTCTAAACTATTGTAATGTTATAGCTAGATTGGCCTTATGTGAGTGTAATAACTAATAAATGAGAATAGTGTCCCTATTACCACATCATCTCAATATATAATGTTGAATCTTGATCCAACTAACTGTATGATTTTCATATTTTAAAAGTGATGTCTCTGAAATAATACAATGTATGATTTTGATCCTGCTAACTTTATATTATATAAGCGGCTTGCAAAGCTAAGAGCTTCAACCACTACACTACTATCGGATTTACCGTCGGAATTAGACCAAGAGAGGCATCCTTTGCAATGTATCCATCGACAATAGTTATAATTTGCCTACACTAAATCAATATCTATGCTCCGCCCCTTTCTACATGGTGACCAATCCTTCACATCTAATTCCATTCAAGCACACACAATCACACAGGAACAATAAGTAAACGTGTCATTGAATAAAGAAAGGAACAAATATATGGTTCATGAATCAACTATTACACCGTAACTACTTCCTACTCCTAGAATTTAGAAGTTTACTCTATAGAGAAGAAAATAAACAAAGAGACAGAAAATAACAATCTTCAATTCAAAACAGAAAGAAAGGAGAAGAGAGTTTTGCAAAATGATGTTGATGTCTCCGAGAGGATCTCTATGCTCCAAGGACGAACAGATTGTTGACAGCTCTTGGAATGGTGGCCTAGGGTTTCCCCTAGAAGGAGAAAAGGATCTCTATGCTCCAAGGACGAACAGATTGTTGACAGCTCTTGGAATGGTGGCCTAGGGTTTCCCCTAGAAGGAGAAAACCCTCTCCCAAGAAAGAGGGCGAAGCCACTGGTTCAAGATGCACCTACAAGGGTTTCTTTGACCCTTTTAGATCCTCCTCAAGCCTTCTAGACCATCTACCAGATTTGCAGGCTCCTCCAAAGGAACTAGGCATTAGAAGCCCTAGTGGGGTTAGGCAGTGGAAGACCTGGTTAGGAACTAGGCAATTGAAGTCTTAGTGGGGGTAAACAATGAAAAACTTAGTTGAGAACTAAACAACAAAGTCCTAGAGGAGCTAGGTAGTGGAAGACTTAGTTGGGAACTAGGTAATGGAAGTCTTAGCGGGGCGTCCAAGTGGGTCAAAGATTTAAAAAAATGATTAACGAGGCCAAGTGGGTCAAAGATGATCGAATACTTGGTGATTGAAAGTCTAACAGGAAGTTGACACAAGATGGAAAGTCCAAGTAGGTCAAAGCTTGATCAGACATATGGTGAATAAGTCCTAGTAGGTCAAGGTTGATCGAATGCTAGGCAACAAGAAGTTCCAATAAGTCATAGATGACTTGAGGGTTAGGCAAAGGAACCTAAACTTGGGTTCAGAGTTTAGAATTGGGCAAGGCTAATCGATTGGGCTAATCTATTGAGTGTTTTTCGTGAAGTATAGTAAAACTCTAAATTAATTAGTCAATCGATTAAGTCTTATGTTAATCGATTAGGATAATCGATTAAAGGTGTTTCGCTAGATAAAAGAAGAGTCAGAATCGATTAGGGCAATCGATTCTGGCATCACCAATTGATTGAGACAATTGATTTCATTGTGTGTATCTCTGCCACAGAAATGTAGTAAATCGACTGAGACAATCGATTTAGCCTTCCCTAATCTATTGGGGCATTTTTGTGAGATAATAGAAAGGTTGGGAATCAATCGGGCAATCAATTAGGTAACTTTTCTCCCACGAACAGAAAGCTTTGGAATCGATTGGTATGACTGACCAATCAATTAACCAGGCAAAAAAAGTCATTCTGCAAGTTTGAACAATCGAATTGTGATGAGGTAATCGATTGGTAAGTAAGGCTAATGATTACTAGGTGGAAATCACTTTGAACAATAGCCCTATAAAGGGGAGTTTGTGAAGATTTCCACTTACTAGTTCCTGGAGGGTTGTGGAAGAAGTAATGCTGCATTTCCAACCAAACAAAAGGTATTTCCAAGCCACAAGATAACGAGCTAAGCAAGATCTCATCTTCAAGTGTTGACTTTCATTCTGCTTGTATTTTTGTTGTGTTCTTATGATAATAAGATTTTTCGAGGCTTTTCCGCCTCCAAAAAGTTTTTGAGAAAGAGACATTCATAGTGGAATTATGAGTGTGAGGAGTGAATCCTTGGATTAATCACCTCAAGTAAAATCAAGGTATTACCATTGCTTCAAATTTTCCGCTACAATCAAGTTCAAAGAACTGAAGCGAGTTATTCACCCGCTCCCCCCAGCTAATACCGATCCCAATAACTTTTGCGTAAGGAGAATTGCATCTAAAATGTAAGCACTATAATGTTTCTTACAAATTCCAAATCGGCGGTGACTATGAGTTGTTGAAACGAAACGTATGAAGTACCCGATGGAATATGGACCGTGCTCAAGCACAATTATCTAAATTTTCCATTAACAGAAGTAGTAATTCTAGTTTATTTTTATGCTTTGATAATAAATTAAGAAAATCATTAGTTATATTTATTTTCATAGAATATCTTTCATTTAGTTTGGATCTAAATGCACTTTTAAAAATTTTTATAAAGAATCTCTTAATTCATTTGCTAACGTGTTCCTAGAATTATATTTACTTGTACAATTAAAAAATTAATAAAATAAGGGGGGATTTAAGTGAAGAATTTAGTAAATTAAATAATATTTTTTTATGTTATGATATTTAGACTGATCATTGGCAAACACATTCATATATAGGTATGACTTGCCATTGGATTGATAACTCCTAGAATATCTAAAAAAGATTGTTAGCTTATAGAGTATTTGATGAATCATATAATACCGCTACAATCAAGTTCAAAGAACTGAAGCGAGTTATTCACCCGCTCCCCCCAGCTAATACCGATCCCAATAACTTTTGCGTAAGGAGAATTGCATCTAAAATGTAAGCACTATAATGTTTCTTACAAATTCCAAATCGGCGGTGACTATGAGTTGTTGAAACGAAACGTATGAAGTACCCGATGGAATATGGACCGTGCTCAAGCACAATTATCTATATTTTCCATTAACAGAAGTAGTAATTCTAGTTTATTTTTATGCTTTGATAATAAATTAAGAGAATCATTAGTTATATTTGTTTTCATAGAATATCTTTCATTTAGTTTGGATCTAAATGCACTTTTAAAAATTTTTATAAAGAATCTCTTAATTCATTTGCTAACGTGTTCCTAGAATTATATTTACTTGTACAATTAAAAAATTAATAAAATAAGGGGGGATTTAAGTGAAGAATTTAGTAAATTAAATAATATTTTTTATGTTATGATATTTAGACTGATCATTGGCAAACACATTCATATATAGGTATGACTTGCCATTGGATTGATAACTCCTAGAATATCTAAAAAAGATTGTTAGCTTATAGAGTATTTGATGAATCATATAATGGTCATAACAACTCACAATTATTATGTTTAATTTTAAAAGAATATGAATCAACTTATAAAATATTTTCACTATTTTTTGATGACACTAGTTCTAATACTGCTAGTATTGAAAAACTTAAATTTATATGTCAACTTGTTATTGATGGTTTATTGTTTTATATTCATTGTGTTGGTCATATTTTAAATTTATGTGTTCAAGATGGATTAAGAATTTTAGTAAATCATATTGAACCAATTAGAAATGATATCTTTTATTTATCATCGCATTCATCTATAATGAAACAATGGAGCAAATTTTATAAAAATAATGGAATGAGACCTAAAAAATTTCACATGATGTACCAACACGTTAAAATTTAACATATCAATTGCTACAAGATTCATTTCAATATAAAAAATTATTATGTTTATTTTTTAAACAAAATATTAATAATTCTAATATATGTTTATTTTGATAACAATGAAATATTTATAATAGTATTTGTGAAATTTTAAAAGTATTTAATAATACAACCAAACAATTTTTATTATCCTACTTCTCATTTAGTTTTATGAACTTTTTGTAATATAGTATTAGTTTTAAATGAAAATAGTACCAATGAATTTTTATCTTTTTCTGTATTAGCAACGAAAATGAAATGAGAAAAATATTTTTTTCATATTCCTAAAATTTATTTAGTTGCATTTGCTTTAGGCCCTAGATATAAATTAGAAGTTTTACAAAAAAAATATTAAGTTTGTATTATGACACTTTAATTCTATTTAGAGATTGTTTTTCTCTTGGCCCTAATAATTTTGTATATAATATTAGAAATTATTTATATGATATTTATAAAGAATATAGTATAAAATATAGAATACAACCTAATATTTTATAAACACAAAATACTAATAGTAGTAATTTGAAATTTACAAAAGCACAAATTTTATTAAAAAAATGACGAAATGTCCACAAGAATCCTCAAGTTTCACATAATAATTTGAAAATTATTTTACGACTTCTTTTGATTTCAATAAAGCATATAATGAAATAAATTTTGATATTCTAAAGTGGTGGTCATCGAAGGCTCAAAGCTTTCCCTTTCTCTCCATGATCGTCAAAGAAATTTTAGTTTGTCCAGTGTCAACAGTTACTGTGAAACAGACGTGTGCCAACGATAACATATTAGATGAACGACGATCAACATTGTCCCGACTCGTTGGAAGTCCAAAGCATTACTCGACGATTGGACCAAAGTTGAAAAAAGAATCTAAGGAATGCAACTTTCAGATGACAAAGTCGAAGAATTTTATACTGAACGAATAATTACTGTACGAATGAAAAATGGAAGTGAGTAATAACCCCACTTCATAAGGTAAAAAGGTAAAAAGATAAGAGAACTACGTAAACTTTGATTGCCTTATATTCTAAGGAGATACATATGCATCTTTAAAAAGTGCAATTTTTTTTTATGAATTTATAATTTATAATTTTTTTGATATAATAATCTTGAACCGTGACAAACAATGACGAACCATACACGAATCATGAACCTTGACGAACCGTAAATCGACAGTTCTGAACCGTGAATCAGCGATTCCGAACCGTGAATCGTAATTGTCTTAGATGGTTAAAGTTAAAGATTAACCTCCCAAATTCGAACCGTGATTGGATCTAGTTGGCAGTAGGAGCCCAAACAAGTCAACATAGATTGGACATCTGATAAATGTCAAAAGTTCATGTAGAGGAAGTCTCAATAGATTAATGAAGGTTGAATGCGAATTAGAAAGTTAATGAGGACTAATACTTGACAATGGAATGTTAAGCAAATTAGAAAGTATTGGATGCTTAGCAATGATAAAGGCCCAAAAGCATGGTGAAGTCCTAAAGACATGGAGTCTCCTGGTACGAGAAGTGTTGGTAGGTAGAGATGATACTAATTAAGAATGAAGTTTGATAAGTTGAGCTTGGCGAGTATTGGGAGATGAGGGTCTCAGAAACATGGGATCTCTTGTCATAACATAGATTCATTCAATCTGGATTACAAGGTCAATATTATGTAATCTAGATTATATTTCAAACTTAATTACATTACAAACTTGATTACATTATTCCTAATCAAACATTGCTTAAATATTGCTACATTCTAGAGCCAACCTTACCAAAGAAAACCAAGCAATAAATGATCAAAAGAAATCTTCATTTTTGTAACTATTATTGTTCGCGTCTTGTATTTGCAATATTTATTATATTTCATTACTTTTGTAATAACAGATGCGTTTCTCCAAAGGTATCCAAGGTGAAAAATAAAGGTGTTACAATGAGTGAACGACCTCATAAATCATAGACAGTAGAGTAGAAATCAAAATTCTAAATCACTTAAATCTTAATGTGGTTTGTGTTTCTTCTTTTACAAATTCATTGTAGATAAACACATCCCCTTCCCCTTCTAGTCGCTTATCATTGGTCTTACACTTTTGGAGTAACAAAAAATGTGCACGAGACACTGATCAAGCATTACTCCTTGGTGCCAATTAAAAAAAAACGAAATTCATTTCATGACTTAAAAGTACTGCCTATCTTTAACTTGTCAATGAATCCTTCGTTGATGGTTGTGAATGCCTGATTTTTTCAATCCTTTTGACCTTGGTTCAGTAAGAAAAAAAGAAGCTAGATCCTCTACTTGACTTAATGTAGCTGTTCCGGAGGGAATCGACGTAGACTGTCAGTCACCAGAGTACAGCCCACGAGAATGATGACGAGAGGGGAAAAACTCCTATCCTGCGAGATTAACACGAGCATTAATGAGAACATGCCGGAGATTGTCCGGCGGAACCCACTCCGACGCTCTAGTCAGTACGAGAGTATCTGAGAGAAAAAAAATTAAGGAGAAGTATGAGTAAGATCAGCGTAACCCCCTTACCTGGGGGGTTGGAATACCTTATATACCTGAGGCGGCACGTTTCTCTCCACGTCCCCTCAATTGTCGGTTATTAGATAATCCTTGTAACGGTCCTTGCAGCAATTAAATCCAGGTCGTTACGACAATTAAGACTTTAATGACCGCATATTATGGGTCATGCTTATCCCCTAATTATTGATGGTAATTATCTACAGATCCGCAAAAAAGGGGACGATTACTTGAAGTTGGACCATCGGATAGGATGATCCATGGGCTCCGCTACCCCAAGGTGATCTCGGGGTCCTTTGGCCCGAGCGTCAGTCTTCCCGAGGTGAACTCGGAGACCTGACCTCCCGAGGTGATCTCGTGCATATGTCTTCTTGGGGTGATCTCACGAGTAGGCATGCTCGAGGTGGTCTCGGGAGTCTAACTTCCCAAGGGAGTCTCAGGAGTTAGAGAGAGAGTCGATCAGACTCGGTGGGGTTTGCCACATAACTTCTTCAGTCCACGTGCCAACCACGGGGTGCTCAACCCCATCATAAGTCCCTCCCTTCAAGTCTAATCGAAGGAAGTGTGGCTGACTGATTAGACTAATGGTGTAACGAAGAAGCTATGCCGCGGTGGGTTCATATATCGATTACTACTTCATTGGCGGTGCGTCGGGTCCGAGGAATCGAAACATTCATTCCTGGGTCCGAGGCAATCCCTTTTTGAATTAGTCTTCCAGAAAGGCTTTTTCGAATTTCGAGGCACAACAATGATAGCTATCCATCACCCATAAAAGCGCATGGAGCTCTTTAATGGTGATAAAATCCCCTCGCGAATGCGCCTTTGCCACGTGCCCTAACTTCTCTCCTCGCGATCTCTTGCTGGCATGCAAGGCAGGCTCACATCAAACCACTGCATAGACAGTGGTGACGCCTCAATATGGCTGTACCTTGCCGTCCACGTGTCTTGCCCCATTGTACACACGCAGGCGGCTTCCTCCCTATAAAAAGGGGAGGCGAATACATTTGGCCACCCTCCGGCATCTTCGCTTAGCAGACATCGTCCTCGTCTTCTTTCTCTAAGGATTCTTCCTCACGTGTAAGTCTTCTTCTGTATTCTCATCTTCTTCCCTAGGAACCATGGGCCAAGAGAGCAAGAAAGACCAGGGTAAGAAGGAGGCTCCGGTGGAGGGATACCAAGCGGAGTGATATAAGTCCACATCTTCTAGAGTGAGGCCGGAGACGCTACAAGCGGCCTGTGAGGCTTATGGAATTCCGACCGAGATGGTGGTGGTGATTCTTAGGGTGGACCAATCGCCTATAGAACCTCCTCTAGACTTCTTTACCTTCTTCCTAGGACAGGTAGAGTTAGGGCTTCGTTTCCCTATTCCCCCTTTCTTCATGAGCGTATCCTCTTACTTTGACATTCCTCTCCATCAGATGGCTCCCAACGCCCTCGCCCAGATGGGTGGGGCGTACATCATCTTTAAGCTCTTCGACATCCCTCTTACCCCCCCTCCCACGCCTTTTCCATTTATTCTTTGTTCCAATTGGCTCGTGAGGGGCATTTAGCTTTACGGCACGCCCTAGCCATAGGTTTTTAGGAGGGTTCCCTTCTTCCCATAAAGGGTGGAAAGAACGATTTTTCTTCATTAGACTACCCTAATGAGTCTAATGAAGAGCGGCAATATATTAATCAAGATATTTATTACCTTCTCATTGGCCCTAGCTTGTTCTTGTTGTTCACTTGTCCAATATCTAGGGCGAAGCTTTTTACCGTGCTTGTCCTTGGGAATTTCGAATGGGTCTTCAACGGCCATTCTACACTCTCAATCCATCCCGAGCCAATTCTTCATTCTATCTTTCCAATAGTCAAAATTTTCTTGCTCGTATGATGGTGGTGAGTTGATATCGTCACCCAACTTGTCATCCATGACTCTTTTCCCTCTAGCAAGTGCTCCCTCGGCGGTTAGTCCGATGAAGAGCGGTACTTGCTCTGATACCAACTGAGAGATCGATGTAGGCGTGCAGAGGGGGGGGGGGTGAATGCACTTTTTCGGATCTTGAACTCTGCAGTCTTGTTAGCGCAGCGGAAATAATATGTAAAAAGAATAACAATGCTAACAATACCAGATTTAGTTGGTATCCACCCCTACCATTAGCCGATTGCCCCATCATTAGCCCTCCTACCTGATACCAACTGAGAGATTGATCATTTTGTTTTCCACCTGATTCCTTGGATCTCCTAATGAGTCTATCTAGGTTCTTTTCTAATTTATCAAGTTTAGCTTTTAGAACTTGATTTTCCTTTTCCAAAGCCTTAACCTTAGGACCACTAGACCCAATTTGATTATTTCTAAATTTCCCTATTGTTCTGGGCATGCTTCTTCCTTCCTTGGAATTTGCTCCTTGGTCCTTGTTCCTAGATTTCCTAGACTTATCATGAAACATAGAATTGTTAGTGTTTTGGCATACAAAATTATTTTCATTCCTATCATGATATTTAAAACCAAAAACACGCATAGACAAGCAATTGTTATCAATTCTATCATTCATGCACACATTTTGGGTATTCATACAAGATTTTGAAGCCTGAGTAGAGTTAGAGGATACCTTCCTTACCTTTGGTGCTCCCCCTTGATGAATGCTCCTCTTTCTTTCTTCTTCCTCCCATTTCCTGAGGTGCTCCATCTTCTTGAGCTCTCCACTTCTTGGGCATTTTGTATGATAGTGCCCGAGCTCCCCGCATGTGAAACACCGAATTCTTTTTCTTTTGTTTTGTATTTCCTCATTCCTACAATCCACATTAGATTTAATTTGAATGGACTTGGGCTTAGAAATTACCTCCTTTTCACTTAGATGACACTTATCCTTGTAGTGCCCGTTTTTGTTGCAACCAAAACATACAATATGCTCTTTTGACTTAACTTTGGTGGAGGTGGAAGTCGTCTCTTGCTCTTGTGAGGATGAAGGTCTCTCCTCCCCCTCAACCCTTGATGATAATTCTTCCTCTTCTTCTCTTGATGAAGTACATGGTTCCTCACTTGATGACACGGGCAATTTCTCATTTTCATCCTCTTGGATTATTGTACTTGCTTCTTTAGATATTTCGACTACTCGAGCTTGTGAAGAGTTCTTATGAAGTTCTTCCAACTTATTCCACAATTCGCATGCATTTGAATATTTCCCTGCATTATCCAAGACATGTTTAGGCAATATATTAATCAAGATATTTATTACCTTCTCATTGGCCCTAGCTTGTTCTTGTTGTTCACTTGTCCAATATCTAGGGCGAAGCTTTTTGTCGTGCTTGTCCTTGGGAATTTCGAATGGGTCTTCAACAGCCATTCTACACTCCCAATCCATCCCGAGCCAATTCTTCATTCTATCTTTCCAATAGTCAAAATTCTCTTGCTCGTATGATGGTGGTGAGTTGATATCGTCACCCAACTTGTCATCCATGACTCTTTTCCCTCTAGCAAGTGCTCCCTCGGCGGTTAGTCCGATGAAGGGCGGTACTTGCTCTGATACCAACTGAGAGATCGATCTAGGCGTGCAGAGGGGGGGTGAATGCACTTTTTCGGATCTTGAACTCTGCAGTCTTGTTAGCTCAGCGAAAATAATATGTAAAAAGAATAACAATGCTAACAATACCAGATTTAGTTGGTATCCACCCCGGCCGGGTGACTAATCCAACAATCCGTCGGTGGATCACTCCCCGGATAACCTCCGACTATCTCGTGTTGCTCTTTGTGGGTGGAGAAACCTCACCACAATACCTTGGACACAATCTGAGAATACAAGACTACTAACTTGTCCTATCCAAGCAAGTTTCGTTAAGAAACAAGGTAAGAAACGAGCCCCTTTAAATAGGGCTCGAATCTGAAAACAACCGCTACCAGTCGACTGCCCAAATGGCAGTCAACTGGTCCCACTCAGATTCGACCGTTACAGCATAACGTTCAAATTCTGGCCAGCTGTTCCAGTTGGCACCAGTCGACTGCCTATGGGCCAGTCGACTGGTCCGAGACCTAAGCCTAGGGTTTCTCTCCGAGTACAAATCTCTCCGCACTCAACCCCTCCCGGCTTAACCCCTGAGTACATGCTCTCATACTCAGCCACTTACAACTCAGTTGACTCTTCACCAGCAGTCTTGATTGTTGCCTTCACGCCCTCTCCATCTTTGGCCCTCGTCCCTCGGATGCGCACACAAGCCTCCAGCTTGCCTCCATGCCACCCTTCACGTATGCCTCGAAGTCCATGTCCCTCGGCTCATCATCTCTGCTATCAATGGTCCCTTGGATGTGCACGTAAGCCTCCAGCTTACCTCCATGTCATCCTTCACCTGAGGACGTCAACCAAGTCCACATATACCTGTACTCCTGCACACTCATGTACATATGTGAGAACAACACAAGTCCTAACTTAACCATTTTGCCCATACATCAAAATATCATGATCCTCCAGATCATCTCAGAGCCGATTGCCCCAACAATGGAAGGCCAAGTCTAGGATATCATTTTAGGAGGGCTAATGATGATAAAGTATCATATTCAAGGATGCCCTATAACTATGGTAGAGAGAAAGTGAAAAATGGCAAGGAAAAGCCATTTAAAGGGAAAGAAAAGGAGTTGACCAAAGAAAAGGTCTATAGGGTTAAGAGAGTGATAGTGGAAGGGCAAAAAGCACCGGAGGAGCATCGGTGTGGTCTTGCCTTTGTAGAAGAGCTACCTAAGGAGATAATTAGGGCTAGGAGTTCATGGGAGAGCTCTGGAAGCCAAAATAAGTTCCATGGTCAATGGATCTCAGGTGGTTTCCTTCTGGAAAGTTAAAAAGGGCTAAGAGTGTGCCAAGAGGTTTAAAAGGTTAAGGGTAGTTTTAATCCTAGAAAGTTGGCACACTTAAGGGGGGATTATAAAGAGAAAGGTGAAATTAGGTTTTTTAAATAAAACAAATCGATTTGAATGCCTAAATACCATATAACTTGATGCTATGAATGTACTATTGATGATTATGGGAAATAACATCAAGGTGAGGCCCAAAATAGAACTTTTGGGAAGAGTTCTATGATACCTTTTTAGAAAAACTCGGAGTTTGTACCAAACATGGGATTTGGGATGACTTTAACTGAAATTATATTTTTCCTACGTAAGTATAGGATCCACAAATCTCCTTACAAGATTTCAAAATTTTTGGGAATTTGTGGAATTAGTTAGGCATTTTTGAAGTTCGGACTGAAAATCTGAAAATTCAGAACAGGAGATACCAGTCGACTGGCTGGAAGCCAGTTGACTGGCAAAGTTCACAGAATGTAATTACGATGTTGCCCAGTCAACTGCCCCAGAGGCAGTCGACTGGGTCGCAGGTTCTATAAAAAGAAAAGGCGCGCCGGGAAAGGAAAACCTAGGGTTTTGGCTGCTCAATCCCGGCGATTTTCACCTTCTCTCAACTCCTCTTGCGTCCTAAGCTCCTCCTAAGCCCTAAAATCAGTCCCTAAGGTCTCCTTTCACTCCGATCTAACTCTAGGGTTTGTTGAAAACCTCAATTCAAGTCAACACACGCGATTTTCAAGAATCACAATGCAAAGAGCAAAGAGGTATAGCGTTTAAAGTTCATTTCTTCATTTAGACTTTGCATTAACACTAATATGGTTTTTGTGTGTGTGTTCTTTGATGTTTTCTCTTTTTGGGGGGGTGTCTTGGTATGCATGCATATGTTTGGTAAATTAGGGCCGTTTCTAAGAGGTCTAGAGGTGAGGGCTCATCACGACCAGGCCCCCAAGGTCCAGATGACTCTAGATTTAGAAGCCTAGAGTGCAAAAAGCGACTTAAGCAAAATGAATTTGTCCAACTACCATGTCGATACCTCAATAAAGCATACTTTGAGGAGAAGGGATCTCATATTATTGAAATAATTTCCCATTTCGGCATTGAACAACTTGTCTTCTGTCAACATGATGTTAATCTTGATTTGTGCAAAGAGTTCTTTGCAAATTTGACTTGTCTTGATCTAGACAATAAAGTTTATGAGTCAAGGGTAGCGGGTGTCACCATTCCTTTCACACCCATGGTTTTAGCTAGTTTTCTGGAATGTCGGGCCTCAAACAATGCCAATACCTACTTCCCTAACACTGTTGAACCACTTGAATTCCCAGGTGTCACCATTGATCAGATTCATGTCCACTACTTTCGGAGACACAGACATGAATCTGAACGCACTTTTGACGCAAAACCCATGAGTCCACCCAGTCATGTGCTCTACAAAATTGTGGTAGAATGTCTCCTACCCATCGTCACTAAGGGGAGGGCAAGGATTAGGTTGCCTCACTTAGTGATGATGTATGCACTTGAGAGACGACTGGATATAGATGTGTCCTTGCATGTGTTTGCCTCCATCTGTCACCTGTCCTAGAGTGTGAATGGGAAGATTTATATGCCTTTTTGTCATATGTTAACTGAGTTCCTTCAACTGCGTTTTGGCATTCGGGTCACTAGTGGTCAGGTGCGCCACTTGTCAAAAGACTATGATCAAATAGGCACCCGCCAATTGTCTTTAGCGGGCATTGAGTCTAGACAGGGGGTATTTGTTTGGAGGGAGCACCAGGAAGCTGCTGATGCAGGAGAGGAGCCCGCTGAGCCTATCACTCGGGCAGAGTTCACCCAGCTACGATCAGATGTCCACAGTCTGCAGGAGGAGGCTCACGTCATCCGCGAGGACATTCACGGATGCCAGCAGACGGAGCAACGGATTGAAGTCAAAGTTGATAGGATGATCAGTCGCCAGGATGAGATATACGATATGATGCAGCAGTGTCATCTAGCTTATCAGGCACCTCCTCCTCCTCCTCCTCCCCCCGGAGGTGACGACGACATATTTTTCTGATCAGAGGATGCTGTTCTTGAGAGTGATATGTGTTGTTTTATTACATCTCTCAAATACTTTAAAATTCAGGAATTGTAAAACTCTAGCTAATTTGGGGGTCATGACCCATCTGACTTTCGTTTTGTTATGTGATGTTTATTTGTAACTTATGACTTTATGAATTATGCACTAATATTATGCTACTTTTATTATGATTGTGTTTGTGTGGAATGTTAAATGCTAGTATATTACTAAACATTTTGATATCCTTTATGTATATATGTGTGCTTATGATACATTCTACATGTTTTGATTGAAAATCGTATAAAAATGTTATATCTGCTCAAAATGTTATATTTTCATCTCTTTTAGCATGACTTGATTGACAATCAAATAAAACTGTTATATGTGTAAAAGGAACGTTTCTTTAGACTCAAAAGAAAATGAGGAGGCGACTTTGTCAAAATAGAAATATTTATATGTACAAGGGGAGTTTGCAAATCATTTCAAATGTCAAGTCAAAGTCATAAGAGGTAGCAAACACTAGATATCATGATTAAACCTCTAGATTGATACAAAACTTGCATTATTTGGAATATTTTGGATTTGTACCAAAAGTCAAGCACGGTTGATGATTTTCATGAACCAAATTTTTCTAGGGTACGGAATACCTTAACAATTGTGCTTGCCAAGTTTCACATTTTTCTAGATTTTCTGAAATTTTATATTCGTTTCTGAATTTCATCTGAAATTCTGAAATCTGTCGTATCAGTCGACTGCCCTAGGGGCAGTCGACTGATAGAATGGGCAGAATGGGTATGGTGATTTCTGAAAGGGTTTTCAGAAATCTGATTAAGTTCTTTTTGGCACCTAGGGTTTGGTTGCTTGGGGCAATCTTTTGATGGTGTCAAAGGGGGAGAACTTGAGTATTAAGTTAGGTTTTGGTTAAAACTTAACTTTGGTTTGGTTGTGACTTTAGAGTTAAGTTGGGAGAACTTAATTCTAACTTGGGATTAGCAATAAGGGTTGAAATTGGGAGAAAGCATAGGTTAAGGGGGAGGTTGCCTCTTGTGTGTTATGCTTGAATTTCAACTGTTTTTGCTATTATTATTGTTATATGTTTACCTAACTTAACATATTGCCACACATCAAAAAGGGGGAGATTGTTGGGATAATCGGCTCTGAGATGATCTGGAGGATCATGATATTTTGATGTGTGGGCAAAATGGTTAAGTTAGGACTTGTGTTGTTCTCACATATGTACATGAGTGTGCAGGAGTACAGGTATATGTGGACTTGGTTGACGTCCTCAGGTGAAGGATGACATGGAGGTAAGCTGGAGGTTTACGTGCACATCCAAGGGACCATTGATAGCAGAGATGATGAGCCGAGGGACGCGGACTTCGAGGCGTACGTGAAGGGTGGCATGGAGGCAAGCTGGAGGCTTATGTGCGCATCCGAGGGACGAGGGCCAAAGATGGAGAGGGCGTGAAGGCAACAGTCAAGACTGCTGGTGAAGAGTTAACTGAGTTGTAAGTGGCTGAGTATAAGAGCATGTACTCAGGGGTTAAGCCGGGAGGGTTTGAGTGCGGAGAGATTTGTACTCGGAGAGAAACCCTAGGCTTAGGTCTCGGACCAGTCGACTGGCCCATAGGCAGTCGACTGGTGCCAACTGGAATAGCTGGCCAGAATTTGAACGTTATGCTGTAACGGTCGAATCTGAGTGGGACCAGTTGACTGCCATTTGGGCAGTCGACTGGTAGCGGCTGTTTTCAGATTCGAGCCCTATTTAAAGGGGCTCGTTTCTTACCTTGTTTCTTGACGAAACTTGCTTGGATAGGGCAAGTTAGTAGTCTTGTATTCTCAGATTGTGTCCAAGGTGTTGTGGTGAGGTTTCTCCACCCACAAGGAGCAACATGAGATAGCCGGAGGTTATCCGGAGAGTGATCCACCGACGGATTGTTAGATTAGTCACCCGGCCGGGGTGGATACCAACTAAATCTGGTATTGTTAGCATTGTTATTCTTTTTACATATTATTTCCGCTGAGCTAACAAGACTGCAAAGTTCAAGATCCGAAAAAGTGCATTCACCCCCCTCTGCACGCCTACATCGATCTCTCAAGGGGCATTTAGCTTTACGGCACGCCCTAGCCATAGGTTTTTAGGAGGGTTCCCTTCTTCCCATAAAGGGTGGAAAGAGCGGTTTTTCTTCATTAGACTACCCTATCGTCCCTTCAACCCCCATCGCTGGATGGAGAACCTGCTTGCTCCCCCAGAACTAGGGAACTTTCAACAGGATCCAGCCTACTAGAGGGCTAGGAGCCTTCTGTCTGGCATGGAGTTCAGCGGCCCGGGTCTGGTACATAGTGACGAACTCATGTACCGAGCGGGTCTCAACCCTAAAGTCACCAGCATCAGCCACAACCTCGATAAGTTTGTCTTTTCCATCAATGCCCGTTAATTCTAACTGATGTTCCATTGATTGTTTATTGCAGAGGAAATCATGCTTTCGAGGGGAATGAACCGGCTCATCAAGTGGGATGAAGTCAATAAGGAGGCCCTGGATCCTCCTCCAGCCCCTCTCACCTCGTCATCTGCCTCGGCTGAGGCCTCGAAGGGGGTTTCTGTAACGCCCCAAAATTTCCATTTTTAGTTCTTAAAGTCCTTAGAATTATTTAAAAATGGTTTAGGAATATTCTAGATATTTTTAGGGATTTTTAGAATATTTTTATGGAATTTTCCGAGTTCGTTTAGTATTTTAAAAAGGAAGAAAAAAAAAGAAAGGAAAAAAAAAACCAAAAACCACTTAAGGGCAGCCGGTGGTTCGAACCCGCGACCAGCGCAAGACAAGGCAAGCGCGCGACCAGCCAGGCTAGGGTATCAAGCACAACAAGGGATGGAGAGAAGTATATTTAAGGGGTAGTTAGGTCGATCCGCCCCATAGGTATAAATAGATTATTAAAGAGAGAAGTTTTATTTTCTCTCAAACCCTCTCCCTCTCCCAAGTTGCGCCGACCCCTCTCCCTCTCCTCTCTTGTGCGCACGCCACACCAAGCCCTAGAGGGCCGGCCAAAGCTCTTCTCCAAGAGATATTCCTATATTCGGGATCCCCGCGACGAGAGGAACGCGTAGGCGTGAAGAATTCTCCGAGATCTCAAGTTTCTCCCGAGCCTTAGACGTCAATCTTGGTAGTAAGTCCAAGATATCAATGTAAGTACTGCTCACCTGCAGTAAGAGGCGGTTTTTCCGCGAGAATTTCCTTTAAAAGTTTTAAAAGAGATAGTTTCTTTAGTTTATGATTTTTGGCATGTGATATTAGTTCATTATATGTTTGTATAAGTTGATTAAGCACCCTATATGAGATTAGGGCTAAGAAAAGTTATGAGAAAAGAAAAGAGAAGATAAAGATAAGAAAAGAAAAGGCCAAGGCCTTAAGAAATCCCCAAAAGTCAAGACTTAGGGATTTTAGCACGCAAGGTGCTCGAGAAAATGCCAAGGCATTTACAGATAAGAATGAAAAGAAAGAAAAGCTATTTTATTTTCTAAGGCCAGTACCCGGCGTCCAAGGGCGTCGTTAAAGAAATCCAGGTGTCCAATTCCAAGGTCTTGGCCCTGGTAGACCAAGGTCTGCTCTATTAGGATTGGTGGCTCGCTACCCCAACCTTTTAGGGAACGCACATATGAGATGGTACTTACGTCTTCAGTGGATCCAAGTGATTATTATTTTCAAGTATATGCTTTAGCAAAGTTTTTAAAGTTTAAAGAGTTTTCAAAAAGTTAAAGAATAGCTAAAGCTTCAAGTTGAGCCAAGAAAAGTAAATTGAGATTTATTAATGCTTGAGTATGCATGTTTTGAGTTATACATGTCCTTAGTTTTCTTTCAAGCATATAAGTATCTCATGTGATTTCATATTGTTCAAGAAGCATGTTTGCACATTTCGAGATTTTGTGAGCTAGATAGTACTTACTAAGCTTTTTGCTTACTAGTTGCATTTCCTCTTACTGCAGATAAAGGTAAAGGCAAGCAATTCTGAAGGAAGGCGACGAGGCGGTGCTGAGTAAAGTGTGTGTGGTGGCTGATTTTGGAGAGATCCTTGAGACGAGACAATTTAGTTATTTGAATTACAATGTTTTAGTTTATTCAAATTTTAAGTTCTTGCTTTATGGAGTTTAGCGAACATTAAGCTTTGGATAGTTTTACATGCTCAATTTCTTAGAGTAAAGATTTCATGTCATTTCATTTAGCATACATATCCTTATGATTGCATTGGATGAGTAGAAGTGTGAGTAGTTTAGAATATTGATACTTTGTTGGAGTTATTGATGCATGTGCCAAGATAGTGCTAGCTTCTCTTTTGAATTAAGTTTTATTGCTCAATTATGCTTAGAAAAGTTACTTGCTCATTTCATAATGCCTTAGTGATGTTATAGAATTTTGTGTGATGAGTTTCAATGGTTAGAAGTTAAGTTTGGTACAAACTTTAGCCTAAAGTTTATATAGACTTTCATAACTTGCTAAATCCCGCAAAAGTCCTAATTTCAAGTTTATGGATTCGTTTTGATTGGCTAAATTGTTTAGAAAACTAGTATAGAGTATAGAAATGGTGTCACGATTTTGTATGGCTCGAAAGTATAGGTTTGGTGGAGTTTTGAAACAAGTTTCGAAACCTGAATTTCAGATTTCAGGCTTATCAGTCGACTGATACAGTATCAGTCGACTGATACCCGTAAGCTGAGTTGGGCGAGGCAAGTTTCAATAAGTAATTTCTTACGAGTTTTTGAGAAAGGAAGTATGCCATTGTATCATGCATGACTATTAGAGTTAGTATATCATAGATAGACTTAAATTGAGAAGAAAAAAAAAAGATTTCCGCATTCTTAGTCGTGCATTAGAGTCAAGAAGTAAAGAAAGTAACGATCCGTCTAAGGCAGAGAAGGCGGGTCGCTACAGGTGATATCAGAGCAGTTCCCATTCTCCAGCATCACACACACATCAGCATCAACCTTGCCGTCTTCAAGTAAGAAAGCTTTAAGTTTCAGTTTTTCTATTGCTCCTTTATTTAATTGCAGTACAGAGAAATGCTTAAGTACTTACTCATATGTGCATAGAACAAGGAAGCATGTTTAATACCTTAGTATCACGGAATCATGTTTAATCCCTAGAATGGACATTAGAGAAATGCTTAAGTACTTACTTGATTTGCCCAAAAGTAAGTTTTGGGATTTCGGCACGCAAGGTGCTTGATAAAAGTTTTGAGTAAGACCAAGGTCTTACTAAGCCCTAGAACGAGTTCTAGGACTAAGAAATGAGATAAGAATCAAGACCAAGGTCTTGTTATATCCTAAAGCAAGTTTGGGAACATTACCATTAAGTGTTAAGCTATACATTTGAGGACGTCCTAGAAAGGCCCAAAACGAGGAGCAAGCTCCTAGAAGGCAAGAAGCGTACCTCATTCAGTAGGAGAAACTGAAGCCAGGGAACTTCCCAGGCACAAGCAAACCATGGGATGCTTAAGCATGGTTCAAAACGTTGGAAAGAATAGTAGGGCTACTGGACTGGCATGAGGTAGAGAAGATAAAGTGTGCATCTTTCTGCCTTACGGGAGATGCTAGAATATAGTGGAAGAGAGTCAAGGCCAAGAGAAATGTCAGCCAGATGACATGGGCCGACTTCAAGACTGAGTTCTTCGAAGAATACTCTCACATGCAAGTAACCAACAAGCATTATGATGAATTCACGGAGTTCAGACAAGGAGAACTATCTGTGGATGAAGTAGTGAAGATGTTTAAGCGGTTAGCTCATCTGTGCCTAGAGCTAGTTAGCACAGAAAAAGAGATAGTTAGGCTAATGCTCAAGATGTTAAGGCCTGAGATAGCGTTGAAGGGGGGGCTAGCGGTGTTAAGAGGCTGCAAACCTCCGAGGAACTAATAAGTAGTGCTTTGATCACTGAGTACTACTTAAACAGTATAAAGGCCACCAGAAAGGTTGAACGATGAAGTTCTTAACAACCTTACCGTCAGGAGAAGTAATGGCCTCTACTGAGAGGCTAAGGGCAGTATCAATCTAGATTTCCAACCGAGAGCTCTACAGTGACTTGTTAGTCCTTGAGATGAAGGATTACGATGTCATTTTAGGAATGGACTTCTTGAGCAAGTATAATGCTTCTATAGACTGCCGCAAGAAAAAGTCAAGTTCACACCAGAAGCAGAACCTTCGGTTGAGTTTATTGGAGACCCAAGGAGAAAGATAAATAGGTTCCTACCTACCTTACAAGCTCAGAGAATGTTAGAGAAGGGGTGCTCTAGTTTCTAGCTCATATAGAGGATGCGAGTCAAGGAGAAGGATTGAAGAGAGAAGAAGTGAGGGTAGTCTGTGACTATCCTGAGGTGTTCCTGAAGAGTTACCAGGACTCCCTCCCAATCGGGAAATTGAGTTTGAAATTTAGTTGGCCCCAGGAACCATCCCAATTTCGAAGGCATCTTATCGCATGGCACCAGCAGAACTGAAAGAATTACAAGAACAATTGCAAGAGCTGCTTGACAAGGGTTTCATCCGCCCTAGTCATTCACCTTGGGGAGCTCCTGTACTTTTCGTCAAGAAGAAGGACGGGTCTATGCGTCTGTGCATAGACTACAGAGCTCTGAACAAGGTAACCATCAAGAACAAGTACCCCTTCCTAGAATAGATGATTTATTTGATCAACTCAAAGGGGCTACAGTGTTCTCGAAGATAGACCTGCGTTCTGGGTATCATCAGCTAAAGGTTAAAGAAAGTGGCATCCCCAGGACGGCCTTCAGGACAAGATACGGCCACTACGAATTTGTAGTAATGCCTTTTGGAGTGACCAATGCTCCAGCAGTCTTCATGGAGCTGATGAACCACATCTTCAGGGAGTATCTCGATAAATTCGTCATTGTATTTATTGATGATATTCTCATATACTCACAGACTCCAGAGGACCATGCTACACACTTGAGGATAGTGCTGCAGATCCTTCAGCAGGAGAAGCTCTATGCAAAATTCTCAAAGTGTGAGTTTTGGCTAGATCAGGTGACCTTCCTAGGTCACATTGTATCCAAAGAAGGCATTCAAGTTGATCCAGCCAAGATAGAAGCAGTCAGCAACTGGTGTAGACCCAAGAATGCCAGTGAAATCAGAAGCTTCTTAGGCCTGGTAGGATATTACAGAAAATTTATGGAGGACTTTTCCAGAATAGCCTCTCCACTCACAGCCCTGATCAGAAAGAATCAGAAGTTTGAGTGGTCAGATAAATGCGAGCACAGTTTCCTAGAACTGAAGAAAAGATTGACTAGTGCTCCCATCCTGACTGTTCCAGAGAGTGACAAGGCCTTTGACATCTACAGTGATGCATCCAAGATGGGCCTTGGAGCTGTCCTCATGTAAGATGGTAAAGTAATAGCATATGCCTCCAGACAGCTCAAGGACTACGAGAAGAATTATCCTACGCACGACCTTGAGCTAGCAGCTGTGGTCTTTGCACTGAAGCTCTGGAGACACTACCTGTATGGAGTGCAGTGCAGAATCTTCACAGACCATCAGAGTTTAAAGTACTTCTTCACTCAGAAGGACCTGAATATGAGGCAGCGCAGGTGGCTAGAGTTAGTTAAAGATTATGACTGTAAAATCCTCTACCACCCAGGTAAAGCAAATAAAGTGGCAGATGCACTGAGCAGAAAATCCTGTGCGGCACTGATGTCCTTATCATCACTGTCTCTACCACTTCAGAAAGAAATAAAGAATTTTGGAGTCGAGGTAATAATTGGGCAACTTTCTACATTGACTCTAGAGTCAACCCTGCTTATAGATATACAAGGAAAGCAAGATCAAGACCTAGAAATCCAGAAGATCAAGCAGGGGATCCAAGAGGCAGAAAATTCAGAGTTTCGAGTATCAGATAGTGGCATCCTCTATTTTGGAGACCGCCTTTGCGTCCCCAATGATGAGGAACTAAGAAAGAATATTCTAGAAGAGGCCCACAGTACCCCATACTCTATGCATCCTGGTTCTACCAAGATGTACCAAGATTTAAAGAAAAGATTCTGGTGGTCTGGACTCAAGCGAGACGTGGCCAGATATATCAGTACCTGCTTGACCTGCCAGAGAGTCAAAGCCGAGCACCAGAGACCAGGAGGAGTTCTGCAGCCTCTTCCCATTCCAGAGTGGAAGTGGAAAGAAATATCCATGGACTTTATCACAGGTCTTCCAAGAACCACCCATGGACACGATGCAATTTGGGTGATAGTGGACAGATTGACCAAGTCTGCCCACTTCCTAGCCATCAAGTTATCGCATTCGGTAGAGCAATTAGCACAGCTGTACGTGAAAGAAGTAATCAGGCTTCACGGAGTCCCGAAGTCGATCGTTTCTGACAGAGATGGGCGATTCATCTCCCATTTTTGGAGGTGTGTTCACGACGCCCTAGGCACCAAACTTCAGTTTAGCACAGCCTTCCATCCCCAGACAGATGGACAAACAGAGAGAGTGAATCAGATTTTAGAAGACATGCTCAGGGCTTGTGCGTTGGACTTTAAAGGCAGTTGGTACAAATTTCTGTGCTTAGCTGAGTTTGCCTACAACAATAGCTATCAAGCCACTATCAGGATGGCACCGTATGAGGCATTGTATGGCAGAAAATGCAGATCACCCATATGTTGGCAAGAAGCTGGTGAGAAGAAAGAGATGGAGTCAGGACTAGGCAGCCAGACTGAGCTTATAGATGAGACCACTCAGGCTATCCAGACGATCCGCCAGAGGATTGAGACCGCCCAGAGTAGACAGAAAAGTTATGCTAACACACGCCGTAGGCCACTTGAATTTCAAGTTGGAGATTCAGTATTTCTCAAGGTCGCTCCCATGAAGGGAGTGGTGAGATTTGGCAAGAAGGGCAAGCTAAGTCCTCGCTACATAGGACCCTACAAGATCATAAAGAGGGTGGGTAAGGTAGCATATGAGCTGGACCCCGATAGATCCTAAGGACACTACCAAGAGGATATGTCAGGCTATCCACAGTCTTTCATGTCTCTATGCTAAAGAAGTGTATTCACGACCCTAGCCAGTGATTCAGCCTCAGTCAGTACAGATCAAGAAGATCTTAGCTTATGAGAGGCAGACGACACAGATAGTGGACACAAGCAGTTAAAAGATTAAGAAACAAAGAAGTGCCATCCTAGTGAAGGTCATCTGGCAGAATCAAAAGCATGAAGAGGCTACTTGGGAACGTGAGGACAGCATGAGAGAAGATATCCAGAATTATTCTAAGTTCGAGGACGAACTTTTTATAAGGTATGGGGATTGTAACGCCCCAAAATTTCCATTTTTAGTCTTAAAGTTCCTTAGATTATTTAAAAATGGTTTAGAAATATTCTAGATATTTTTAGGAANTATTGAAAACGTCACTGGATAAATCTAACGTGTAGATGCCATTGCACAAAGTTCCATTCCCATAAAGAACGCCATTTAAAGTTATGTAACAATAATTGTTACTAAAAGTCAAATGATAACCTTTTCATTTAAA
This sequence comes from Boesenbergia rotunda, assembly GCA_024364735.1. Taxonomy (NCBI): domain Eukaryota; kingdom Viridiplantae; phylum Streptophyta; class Magnoliopsida; order Zingiberales; family Zingiberaceae; genus Boesenbergia; species Boesenbergia rotunda. Next base: position 196,217 of record JAGFNQ010007686.1, on the reverse strand, counting down.
CATGAAATAGATACAATGTTCTTTATTAACGAAGGAACGAAATAACAATTATCCAGTTCTAAGATACGTCCAGTCGGGAGCTTTAGCAAATATGTTCCGATGGCAACAGCAGCAATCCTTGCTCCATTTCCAACTCGCAAATCTGCTTCTCCCTTGACGAGTCTTCTTCTATTCCTTAGCCCCTGTATGTCATTACATATATGTGAGCTACACCCAGTATCAAGTACCCAGGTATTTGAGGAAATAGAGTGACATTCAATAACGAAGATACCTGAAGAGGATGGGGCATCGGATGCCTTCTTCTTCAAGGACTCAAGATAAACCTTGCAATTTCTTCGCCAGTGACCCTCCTTGCCACAATGATGGCAAGTGCCTTTTGGTTTCTTTTCAGTCTTTTTAGCCTTATTCTTCTTTCCCTTATTTTGTTCTTTGGCCTTCTTCGAGGAACCAACTAACAGAACTGCCTTTTGTTCCTGCTTTACAGAAGGCTCTACAGACTTCAGCAGGTTGACTAACTCAGGAATGGTAGTTTCCAGCTTGTTCATCCGATAGTTCATCACAAATTGCGAATAACTTTTGGGCAAACAATTCAGAATTAAGTCAATACTTAGTTCATGATCCATTGCAAAACCGAGTGTGTTCAGTCGCTCAATGTACCCCAACATCTTTAGCACAAACTGCGAGGCGGAAGTGCCTTCTTGCATCTTAGTTGTGAAGAGGAGTCTGGAGACTTCGAACCTTTCGGATCTCGCCTGCTCTTCAAACAACTCATTAAGATGGAAGATGATGGTATAAGCATCCATATGCTCATGCTGCTTTTGCAGCTCAGGTATCATAGAGGCTAGCATGATGCAACTTGCAAGTTCAGAATCGGTCACATGTTTCTGATAGGCCACCAATTGGTCTGGAGTTGCATCTGCTGGAGGATTTGAGGGAAGTAGATCTTCAAGGACATAAGCAATCTTCTCTGCCTTGAGGACTATCCTCAGGTTTCAAAGCCAGTCCATGAAGTTAGGCCCAGTTAATTTGTTGGTGTCCAAGATGGAACGCAAATTCAGAGAAGACATGATCGAATGATTATCCTAGAAATACAAATTGAGATTATGTGAGAAGATTTATTAAAGAATGTATCAACATACATAAATTAAATCCTATTTATTTTACGAATTGAGTCACCCTTATTATCAATTCGGGAGATCGTAGGAACATCTCCAAATAGGTTGATATCCAACCATAGATAAGAACAACCATGGCTGTGGCCATCAAGTTCTTCTTAGCTATGAAGGTAGGTAATTATACCGATTACACATCACATATATGTAACTATCACATTATGCTATCAACTACTTGAATGTTTGCATAAAACATTGGGTTGTTAACTCATTAACAAGTATGTATCATTATACATAACACCCAACTGCACCTCTCTTTACATCGACTTTGGCTGTGGCACAACAAATCGATGCTCCAAGCTTAAGGCTGACCCATTAATCAAGAAATAATTTTAATATGGTTGGGGCTCATTCAACCGCTTAGTCAGGCTTGGATGTGTCCAACAACCAAAACTAATGATTGACCTCTGACTCCAACTATATTATTCATAAACTAATTCCATGGTTTGAACATGTTGAGGTTCAAGTCGGGCATGGATGTGTCCATCAACCCAAACGAGAAACAAAACTCCGATTCTAACCATATTAATGGAAGGTGTAGGCCTTAATATTTTGTAAGGGGTTTTGGGTCTCATTCTTTTTAAGCACATTCATGACATAAAATTATGTCATGACTAACGATTTTCTTAATAAAGTATGTATGTGACTTAATTTATCAAGTCTCATAAATTAAATTAGGAACCGGATTTCCTAATTATAATTTCATACTTTATTAAAGGAATTGTTTTGGGAAACAATTTCCTAAATTGTCATAATTAATTTCGGAAATAATATGTTCAAGACTTTGATTTCTCTAAATCAAATCTTGTTAAATTAAGAGACAAATCCCTTAATTCAACCACATATTATTTTCATGAAAATCTCATTTAAGAAACTCTATAGGAAACCATTTTCCTAATTAATTTTGGAGACAACAATATGTAAGAGCATCACCTCTTCAAACATATTTTATTCATGGATTTAATTAATTACAACAAATTATTTTCTAAGGGTGGCTCCCCGAGGCTCAGATACCCAAAGAAAAGTAATGTGTTGTAAATCCAAATGGACGGCTCCCCGAGGCTCAATCCAAATCAAACATGACAATTTCAATTAAAATTGGGAAATTAACTTACAACAACTAACTTTAAATTGGACGGCTCCCCGAGGCTCAATCCAAAATAAAGAATTTTGTTGTCAATTTAAAAACCAATTCAAATTTAATTGTCAATTAATTGTCCATGAATTTGTCTAGACATTCTTAAAAGAAAGTGCCCAAAATTGCGAGATTTCGAAAATTGATTTTCAGAATAATTGTAAGTTTCTGGTATAAAGGAAACTTACATATTTCCAAAATTGGAAAATTTCTAAAATAGAAAATTTTCCAAAATTAGAAAGTTTCCAAAGATGGGAAGATTTCGAAATTATTATAAAATTTCAGAAAATAGAAAATTTCAAACGTTTGCAAAATTTCATGAGGATTTCCAAACTTTGAAATTCTTAAATCTAAAATTTATTATAATTCGAAAGTTTCCATAATTGAAAATTTTTTCCGAAATTGAGATCATGACAAAGTTTTCCACAAAACAATTATATGATTAAGTCGAACACTAACCGGCTCTGATACCACTGTTGGGACCGGGTGCATGTCGACAAGGATACGAGTTCGTAAAATTTAAAAATTTTACGTGCAGCGGAAGAGTTTGCATAAAATAATTTCCTAAATTATTTTAACTTCGTATCTAGCATGCAACCTTATAGTGTATCGACATAATCATAAAATAAAAGTTTGCAAAAAGTAAACTAATTTACCAAGTACCTCGCGTAACTCGAAGTAAGGGACGAGATCCAACCGTAGCGTCCCTTGGAAGCTTCGCCTCTATTCGCGTCCACGCCGAGTTCTCTTCGGGATGACTTCGTAAAGTCACGAGTTTTGTGCCGACGAGAACTAGTAGATTCTCTATAGGCACAACTAGAAAGATAAGAGAAGAGTTAGAAACTAACCAACAAGAAGTAACGGAATCGAATTCCGAGAGGAGAGAAATCGCTATCCGCTTCTTCTTCTTCTTGTTCGGGTTCTTCTTCTTCTAGTGGCTCACGGCAACACCTCCTTAGTGTTGTGATTGGGCGCCGGCCCTAGAGGAACTAGGGTGCGCCGGCCCTAGAGAGCTAGGGTGCGCCGGCCCTAAGGAAAGAAGAAGAGAAGGAGGAGAGAAAAGAAGAGAGAGAGGGAGAGAATAATTAATCTCTTGATTACTCAATTGGAATTAAGGGCTAGCCTTTGGTTCCTTTATATAGTAGCAACTCCTTTGCTAAGTCTCCCTCTAAACCGAATTAATGGAATTAGTTATAAAAAATTTATCTTATAAATTTTCTTATTGCTTATTCCTTTTAAGCCTAGTCTTATTATAAACAATTTATAATAAAACAAATTAGTTATCATAAGAGATTTATCCTATAAATTCTCTTATGAATTTTATTATAACTAACTTTATAATAAAACTAATTATTTATTATAAGAAATTTATCCTATAAATTCTTATGAATTAATTCCGTTTAAACCAAGTCTTTATTATAAACTAATTTATAATAAAAACTAATTCTTCTTCTCTTTAAATTATGGAATAAATTTTATAAGAAATTTATAAACTTTCTTATTATGGATAAATCAATTCATAATTGATTTTATAAAATTAAAATGAACCAACTCATGGATTATTTTAATCTTCCATGAAAGAATAAATTTCTATAAATTTTATTTATATAAATTTCTTTATACAAATTTATTTATCCATAATTTATAAAATAAATCGCGCTATATTTATTTTATTAATTAAACCAATTAAATTAGTTTTCTCCTTTTATTTGGCCGGCCACCAAAGAGGGGTTAACACCCTCTTTGGTCGGCCAAACCTAACCCGGACCGTCGCGAATTAAACTCATTTAATTCGCCCAAAAAACCTTCAAAAAACTTAGCCATTTTTAGCTTCTAATGCGCCTCTGACTAACTCAGATTCGACTTATTTCTCTTGATCGGAAAATCTAATTTTCAACTCGTTTTAAATCCCTCGGATTACTCGTAGTGCGTGTGACTAAATAGGCTTTCGATTTATGTTGGCCGTCTATAATTAACTAATTATAGAACAATCATGAGTGGCACCTAGTAGTACATCATGATCCCCAATTAATCTAAAGATCAACGGTTTGACCTCAGAAGAAATTATTCTGAAACCCTTCAGCAGCTCTAATGAATCGTGCCCCATTCCCTTCACCACCTTATACCCACTTGGTTCAGGACACGGTCAATGGTGTCAGTCCCCACTAGGCTGACTACGTCACGCCTAGCCCAAGTAATGTCTTACTCGTCCTTTGGATTTCTAATTACTCTCATGTATTTTAGAGACTCTCACTCTAAACATGATGTGCTCTGGCCAGAGGCTTTGAGTAACAATCCGACGATAGGCCTGGGTATACATATCCTCGCAAGGAGTGGTGAATCCTTTGTAGGTTGTTCAAACATCTTCGGGCACTTCGGCTTATACCCGATCATCCTGGGTCCACACCTCCTTGGAGATGCTTGCTTAAGATGTCAAAGTATAAGTCTCCATGACCAAGATGACTTGAACACCGCAAGTCAAAGGAACATCGCACTTAAGCCGCAGTAAGATCTTCATTGACATATCTACATGTAGATTCCCATATGAAGTCTTACAGCTAGTCACTCCAATGAACTAGTTCCCTTAACTAGCATCCATGTTTATCTCCGGACATCCCAATGTCACCAGCCAGTGAGAATCAGCTGATTAGAGAATAACCCATGCTAGTCTCAACAGAATTGATAGTGTCCGTTTTTATCAATTCATCGACTAGGGATATTTTCAATACTTCACATTTGCGCATTTAGAGATAATCACTAGTTGTGATCTCATCACAAATTCTCTTATGTTGTGAGTTGTATTGCGGACATTCAGTAGATGAGTTTAAGATCCCAATCAAATACACAAGCATGTATACTCAAATAGTGAATTATCATTTATTAATATAAATGTTTTACAATTATAAGGCGATTTCCTTATGACACTTCTCTCATATCACTAACAACGTGGGGGGGGGGGGGGGGGGGGGGGGGGGCGCCCCCAACGTTCAGGGTGCCCCGGGAGGCTATAAATAGCCCCTCGACCCCAAGGCTTCGAACAACAACTGCTTCCAACGCAAACACGCTCTTCTACTCAAGCGCTCTGCTCCAGAAACCTCCCAACTAGTGATACAAAAGTCGACGACGTCCATCTGCTCCGAGATACATTTTACACCAGACGTCGATAACGAAGAGCTGTCATTTCATTTGTTTTATACTACAACTCTAATCCTTCTGTAAAACTCCTTGCGCACATATAGAATTGCCCCTAGTAAACGGTCAACAATCGTGCGCCTTGGAGTAGGAGCCGACCGCGACTCTGAACCAAGTAAAATCATGGTGTTCGTGTGTTATTTTGTTTTTAATTTTTTCGCTACGTATTCTCTTTATCAAATCCTAAACAACATACGATATTCACCCCCCTCTATCGACGGCATCGGTCCTACACAGAGAACGAGCTACCGAGCCCTCTCTGACCAGAGTCTGGAGAACGAGCTACCGAGCCCTCTCCGACTCATCCCGGTCTAGAGAACGAGCTACCGAGCCCTCTTTGACCAGAGTCTGGAGAATGAGCTACTGTGCCCTCTCCGACTCATCTCGGTCCAGAGAACGAGCTACCGAGCCCTCTCTGACCAGTACACTTAATCCAAACTTAACTATCTTATCTCAATTCTCACTCAACCGAACTTAAATCGCTGTCAACATCAAAACAACAATCAGGTCAGACTGCATCAACAGTGGACTGGCCACAATGTCCTGGTCATGAGATTGGGCAAAAGCCCAACTGGATGGGTCGGGTGGCAATCGTCTCCTGAGAGGAGTAGGTGAAAGGCGTGTTCCCGGGGATGGGAACTTAGGCGTCGGTTCGACCTAGGGTTTCTCGAAAATTCAAAGTCAGAACCAAGTCCTTAAGGTTAAGATTGTATATGTTGATAGATCGAAGACGCTTGCTAGAGAGGGTGAATAGCAATTTTTCGGCCCCCTTTCTGTTGGGGCAATCGGCTCTGCGATGATCTGGAGGATCATGATATTTTGATGTGTGGGCAAAATAGTTAAGTTAGGACTTGTGTTGTTCTCACATATGTACATGAGTGTGCAGGTGTACAGGTATATGTGGACTTGGTTGACGTCCTTAGGTGAAGGATGACATGGAGGTAAGCTAGAGGCTTACGTGCACATCCAAGGGACCATTGATAGCAGAGATGATGAGCCGAGGGATACGGACTTCGAGGCGTACGTGAAGGGTGGCATGGAGGCAAGCTGGAGGCTTGTGTGCGCATCCGAGGGATGAGGGCCAAAGATGGAGAGGGCGTGAAGGCAACAGTCAAGACTGCTGGTGAATAGTCAACTAAGTTGTAAGTGGCTGAGTATGAGAGCATGTACTCAGGGGTTAAGCCGGGAGGGTTTGAGTGCGGAGAGATTTGTACTCGGAGAGAAACCCTAGGCTTAGGTCTCGGACCAGTCGACTGGCCCATAGGCAGTCGACTGGTGCCAACTAGAACAGCTGGCCAGAATTTGAACGTTATGCTGTAACGGTCGAATCTGAGTGGGACCAGTTGACTGTCATTTGGGCAGTCGACTGGTAGCGGTTGTTTTCAGATTCGAGCCCTATTTAAAGGGGCTCGTTTCTTACCTTGTTTCTTGACGAAACTTGCTTGGATAGGGCAAGTTAGTAGTCTTGTATTCTCAGATATTGTCCTTGGTGTTGTGGCGAGGTTTCTCCACCCATAAGGAGCGACAAGTTCTAGCCGGAGGTTATCCGGGGTTTGATCCGCCAAAGGATTGTTGGATTAGTCACCCGGCCGGGGTGGATACCAACTAAATACGGTTTGTTAGCATTGTTATTTTCTTTACATATTATTTCCGCTGCGCTAACAGGATTGTAGAGATCAAAAAGATCCGAAAAAGTGCATTCACCCCCCCCCCTCTGCACGCCTACACCGATCTCTCACTTGGTATCAGAGCGAGTACCTCTCTTCATCGGACTAACTGCTGAGGGAGCACTTGCTAGAGGGAAAAGAGTCATGGATGACAAGTTGGGTGACGAAATCAACTCACCACCATCATACGAGCAAGAGAATTTTGACTATTGGAAAGATAAAATGAAGAATTGGCTCGGGATGGATTGGGAGTGTAAAATGGCCGTTGAAGACCCATTCAAAATTCCCAAGGACAAGCACGGCAAAAAGCTTCGCCCTAGATATTGGACAAGTGAACAACAAGAACAAGCTAGGGCCAATGAGAAGGTAATAAATATCTTTATTAATATATTGCCTAAACATGTCTTGGATAATATAGGGAAATATTCAAATGCATGCGAATTGTGGAATAAGTGGAAGAACTTCATAAGAACCCTTGACAAGCTCGAGTAGTCGAAATATCTAAAGAAGCAAGTACAATAATCCAAGAGGATCAAAATGAGAAATTGCCTGTGTCATCAAGTGAGGAACCATGTACTTCATCAAGAGAAGAAGAGGAAGAATTATCATCAAGGGTTGAGGGGGAGGAGAGACCTTCATCCTCACAAGAGCAAGAGACGACTTCCACCTCCACCAAAGTTAAGTCAAAAGAGCATATTGTATGTTTTGGTTGCAACAAAAAGGGGCACTACAAGGATAAGTGCCATCTAAGTAAAAAGGAGGTAATTTCTAAGCCCAAGTCCATTCAAATTAAATCTAATGTGGGTTGTAGGAATGAGGAAATACAAAACAAAAGAAAAAGAATTCGGTGTTTCACATGCGGGGAGCTCGGGCACTATCAAACAAAATGCCCAAGAAGTGGGGAGCTCAAGAAGATAGAGCACCTCAGGAAATGGAAGGAAGAAGAAAGAAAGAGGAGCATTCATCAAGGGGGAGCACCAAAGGTAAGGAAGGTATCCTCTAACTCTACTCAGACTTCAAAATCTTGTATGAATACCCAAAATGTGTGCCTGAATGATAGAATTGATAACAATTGCTTGTCTATGCATGTTTTTGGTTTTAAATATCATGATAGGAATGGAAATAATTTTGTATGCCAAAACACTAACAATTCTATGTTTCATGATAAGTCTAGGAAATCTAGGAACAAGGACCAAGGAGCAAATTCCAAGGAAGGAAGAAGCATGCCCAGAACAATAGGGAAATCTAGAAATAATCAAATTGGGTCTAGTGGTCCTATGGTTAAGGCTTTGGAAAAGGAAAATCAAGTTCTAAAAGCTAAACATGATAAATTAGAAATGAACCTAGATAGACTCATTAAGAGATCCAAGGAATCAGGTGGAAAACAAAATGATCAATCTCTCAGAAATGGTAGGCCAAGTCTACGATATCATTTTAGGAGGGCTAATGATGATAAAGAATCATATTCAAGGGTGCCCTATAACTATGGTAGAGAGAAAGTGAAAAATGGCAAGGAAAAGCTATTTAAAGGGAAAGAAAAGAAATTGACCAAAGAAAAGGTCTATAGGGTTAAGAGAGTGATAGTGGAAGGGCAAAAAGCACCGGGGGAGCATCGGTGTGGTCTTGCCTTTGTAGAAGAGCTACCTAAGGAGATAATTAGGGCTAGGAGTTCAAGGGAGAACTCTGGAAGCCAAAATGAGTTCCATGGTCAATGGATCTCAGGTGGTTTCCTTCTGGAAAGTTAAAAAGGGCTATAGAGTGTGCCAAGAGGTTTAAAAGATTAAGGGTAATTTTAATCCTAGAAAGTTGGCACACTTAAGGGGGGATTATAAAGAGAAAGGTGAAATTAGGTTTTTAAATAAAACAAATCGATTTGAATGCCTAAATACCATATAACTTGATGCTATGAATGTACTATTGATGATTATGGGAAATAACATCAAGGTGAGGCCCAAAATAGAACTTTTGGGAAGAGTTCTATGATACATTTTTAGAAAAACTCGAAGTTTGTACCAAACATGGGATTTGGGATGACTTTAACTGAAATTATATTTTTCCTACGTAAATATAGGATCCACAAATCTCCTTACAAGATTTCAGAATTTTTGGGAATTTGTGGAATTAGTTAGGCATTTCTGAAGTTCGGACTGAAAATCTGAAAAATTCAGAACAGCAGATACCAGTCGACTGGCTAGAAGCCAGTTGACTGGCAAAGTTCACAGAATGTAATTACGGTGTTGCCCAGTCAACTGCCCCAGGGGCAGTTGACTGGGTCACGGGTTCTATAAAAAGAAAGGGCGCGCCGGGAAAGGAAAACCTAGGGTTTTGGCTGCTCAATCCTGGCGATTTTCACCTTCTCTCAACTCCTCTTGCGTCCTAAGCTCCTCCTAAGCCCTAAAATCAGTCCCTAAGGTCTCCTTTCACTCCGATCTAACTCTAGGGTTTGTTGAAAACCTCTCTTCAAGACAACACACGCGATTTTCAAGAATCACAATGCAAAGAGCAAAGAGGTATAGCGTTTAAAGTTCATTTCTCCATTTAGACTTTGCATTAACACTAATATGGTTTTTGTGTGTGTGTTCTTTGATGTTTTCTCTTTTTTGGGGGGGTGTCTTGGTATGCATGCATATGTTTGGTAAATTAGGGCCGTTTCTAAGAGGTCTAGAGGTAAGGGCTCATCACGACCAGGCCCCCAAGGTCCAGATGACTCTAGATTTAGAAGCCTAGAGTGCAAAAAGCGATTTGAGCAAAATGAATTTGTCCAACTATCATGTCGATACCTCAATAAAGCATACTTTGAGGAGAAGGGGCCTCATATTATTGAAATGGTCACTCATTTCGGCATGGAACAACTCGTGTACTGTCAACACGACGTTAATCTTGACTTGTGCAAGGAGTTCTATACGAATCTGACTTGTCTTGACTTAGATAATAGAGTTTATGAGTCAAGAGTGGCGGGTGTCACCTTCCCTTTCACACCCATGGTCTTAGCCAGCTTCTTAGAGTGTCGGGCCTCTAACAATCCAAACATCTACTTTCCAAACGTTGTGGAACCACTTGAATTCCCAGGGGCAACTATTGATCAGATTCACGTACACTACTTCAGGAGGCATAGACATGAATTTGAGCGCACTTTTGATGCAAAGCCCATGAGTCCAGCTAGTCATGTGTTGTATAAAATTATTGTAGAGTGCATCCTACCCATTGTCACTAAGGGGAGAGCAAGGATTCGGTTGCCTCACTTAGTGATGATGTATGCTCTTGAGAGGCGATTAGATATAGATGTATCCTTGCATGTATTTGCCTCCATCTGTCACTTTTCCCAGAGTGTGAATGGGAAAATTTACATGCCCTTTTGCCACATGTTGACTGAGTTTTTCCAGCTACGACTTGGGATTCGTGTTACCAGTGGTCAGGTAAAACATCTGTCTAAGGAATATGATCAAATTGGCACCCGCCAATTATCCTTGGCAGGGATTGAGAGCAGGCAGGGTGGGTTTGTTTAGAGAGAGTGCCCAGAGGCCCCTGTTGCAGATGAGGAGCCCACCGAGATGGTCACTCGGGCAGAGTTCACCCAGCTACGATCCGATGTCCACAGTCTGCAGGAGGAGGCTCACGTCATCCGCGAGGACATTCACGGATGCCAGCAGACGGAGCAACGGATTGAAGCCAAAGTTGATAGGATGATCAGTCGCCAGGATGAGATATACGATATGATGCAGCAGTGGCATCTAGCTTATCAGGCACCTCCTCCTCCTCCTCCCCCCGGAGGTGACGGCGACATATTTTTCTGATCAGAGGATGTTGTTCTTGAGAGTGATATGTGTTGTTATTTTATTACATCTCTCAAATACTTTAAAATTCAGGAATTGTAAAACTCTAGCGAATTTGGGGGTCATGACCCATCTTACTTTCGTTTTGTTATGTGATGTTTATTTGTAACTTATGACTTTATGAATTATGCACTAATATTATGCTACTTTTATTATGATTGTGTTTGTGTGGAATGTTAAATGGTAGTATATTGCTAAACATTTTGATATCCTTTATGTATATATGTGTGCTTATGATACATTCTACATGTTTTGATTGAAAATCGCATAAAAATGTTATATCTGCTCAAAATGTTATATTTTCATCCCTTTTAGCATGACTTGATTGACAATCAAATAAAAGTGTTATATGTGTAAAAAGAACGTTTCTTTAGACTCAAAAGAAAATGAGGAGGAGACTTTGTCAAAATAGAAACATTTATATGTACAAGGGGAGTTTGCAAATCATTTCAAATGTCAAGTCAAAGTGATAAGAGGTAGCAAACACTAGATATCATGATTAAACCTCTAGATTGATACAAAACATGCATTATTTGGAATATTTTGGATTTGTACCAAAAGTCAAGCACGGTTAATGATTTTCATGAACCAAATTTTTCTAGGGTACGGAATACCTTAACAATTGTGCGTGCCATGTTTCACATTTCTCCAGATTTTTTGGAATTTTATATTCGTTTCTGAATTTCATCTAAAATTCTGAAATCTGTCGTATCAGTCGACTGCCCTGGGGGCAGTCGACTGATAGAATGGGCAGAATGTGTTAGTGATATGAGAGAAGTGTCCTAAGGCAATCGCCTTATGATTGTAAACATTTATTTTAATAAATGATAATTCATTATTTGAGTATACATGTTTGTATTTGATTGGGACCTTAAACTCATCTACTGAATGTCCGCAATACAACTCACAGCATAAGAGAATTTGTGATGGGATCACAACTAGTGATTATCTCTAAATGTGTAAATGTGAAGTATTGAAAATATCCCTAGTCGATGAATTGATAAATACGGACACTATCAATTCTGTTAAGACTAGCATGGGTTATTCTCTAATCAGCTGATTCTCACTGGCTGGTGACATTGGGATGTCCGGAGATAAACATGGATGCTAGTTAAGGGAACTAGTTTATCAGAGTGACTAGCTGTAAGACTTCATATGGTTATCTATATAGATATGTCAATGAAGTTCTTACTGCGGCTTAAGTGCGATGTTCCTTTGACTTGCGGTGTTCAAGTCATCTTGGTCATGGAGACTTATACATTAACATCTTAAGCAAGCATCACCAAGGAGGTGTGGACCCAGGATGATTGGGTATAAGCCGAAGTGCCCGAAGATGTTTGAACAGCCTACAAAGGATTCACCACTCCTTGTGAGGAGATGTATACCCAGGCCTATCGTCGGATTGTTACTCAAAACCTCTGGCCAGAGTATATCTTGTTTGGAGTGCGAGTCTCTAAAATACATGAGAGTAATTAGAAATCCAAAGGACGAGAAAGACATTACTTGGGCTAGGTGTGACGTAGTCAGCCTAGTGGGGACTGACACAAATAGACCGTGTCCTGAACCAAGTGGGTATAAGATGGTGAAGGGAATGGGGCACGATTCATTAGAGCTGCTGAAGGGTTTCGGAATTCTTTCTGAGGTCAACCGTTGATCTTTCGATTAATTAGGGGTCATGATGTACTACTAGGTGCCACTCATGATCGTTCTATAATTAGTTGATTATAGACGGCCAACATAAATCGAAAGCCTATTTAGTCACACGCACTACGAGTAATCCGAGGGATTTAAAATGAGTTGAAAATTGGATTTTCCGATCAAGAGAAATAAGTCGAATCTGAATTTATCAGAGGCGCGATGGAAGCTAAAAATGGCTAAGTCTTTTGAAGGCTTATTGGGCGAATTAAATGAGTTTAATTCGCGATCAGTTCGGCTTGGTTTGGCCGGCCAAAGAGGGTGCCAAACCCCTTGGGTTGGCCGACCACAAGAAGGGGAAGAAACCAATTTAATTGGTTTAATTAATAAAATAAATCTAGTGCGATTTGTTTTATAAATTATGGATAAATAAATTTGTGTAAAAAAATTTATATAAATAAATTTATAGAAATTTATTCTTTTTATGGAAATTAAAATGATCCATGGAATGGTTTATTTTAATTTTATAAAATCAATTATGAATTGATTTTTCCATAATAAGAAAGTTTATTAATTTCTTATAAAATTTATTCCATAATAAAAGGAGAGATTAATTAGTTTTATTATAAAGTTAGTTATAATAAAACTTGGTTTAAACGGAATAATTCATAAGAGAATTTATAGGATAAATTTCTTATGATAACTAATTCCGTTAAGAGGGAGACTTGGCAAGGGAGATGCTACTATATAAAGGAACCAAAGGCAAGCCCTTAATCCTAATAGAGCTATCAAGAGATAATTCTCTCCCTCTCTCTCTTATTCTCTCTTCTTCTTCCCTTAGGGCCGGCACCCTCCTTAAGGATTAGGGCCGGCTCCCCTTGTCCAAACTAGGGCCGGCGCACCCTCACCCCACCAAGTTGGTTGCCATGAGCTATCAAGAAGAAGGAGAAGCCAACCAAGTAGAAGAAGAAGCGGATCACAACTCCTCTCTTCCCGGAATTTTGATTCCGTTACTTTAGTGGTTAGTTTCCTATGTTTTCTCTTGTTCTTCTAGTTGTGCCTTTAGAGAATCTAGTAGTTCTCGTCGGCACAAAACTCGTGACTTTGCGAAGTCATCCCGAAGAGAACTCGGCGTGGACGCGAATAGAGGCGAAGCTTCCAAGGGACGCTACGGTTGGATCTCGTCCCTTTTCTTCAAGTTACGAGAGGTACAAAGTAAATTAGTTTACTTTTCCGCAAAGTTTTATTTTATGATTATGTCCACACACCATAAGGTTGTATGCTAGATACGAGGTTAAAATAATTTAAGAAATTATTTTATGCTAATTCTTCCGCTGCACGTAAAAATTTAAAATTTTACGAACCCGTATCCTTGTCGACATGCACCCGGTCCCAACAGTGGTATCAGAGCCGGTTAGTGTTCGACATAATCATATAATTGTTTTGCGGAAAACTTTGTCATGATCTCAATTTTGGAAAAAAATTTCAATTATGGAAACTTTCAAATTATAATAAATTTTAGATTTAGGAATTTCTAAGTTTGGAAATCCTCATGAAATTTCGCAAACTTTTGAAATTTTCTAGTTTCTGAAATTTTATAATAATTGTGAAAACTTCCCATCTTTGGAAACTTTCCAATTTTGGAAATTTTTCTAATTTTAGAAATTTTCCAATTTTGGAAATATGTAAGTTTTCTTTGTACCAGAAACTTACAATTATTCTGAAAACCTATTTATGAAATCTCGCAATTTTGGGCACTTTCTTTTAAGAAAGTCTAGACAAATTCATGGACAGTTAATTGACAATTAAATTTGAATTGGTTTTTAAATTGACAACAAAATTCTTTATTTTGGATTGAGCCTCGGGGAGCCGTCCAATTTAAAGTTAGTTGTTGTAATTTAATTTCCCAATTTTAATTGAAATTGTCATGTTTGATTTGGATTGAGCCTCGGGGAGCCGTCCAATTGGATTTACAACAAATTACTTTTCTTTGGGTATCTGAGCCTCGGGGAGCCACCCTTAGAAAATGATTTGTTGTAATTAATTAAATCCATGAATAAAATATGTTTAAGAGGTGATGCTCTTACATATTGTTGTCTCCAAAATTAATTAGGAAAATGGTTTCCTATAGAGTTTCTTAAATGAGATTTTCATGAAAATAATATGTGGTTGAATTAAGGGATTTGTCTCTTAATTTAATAAGATTTGATTTAGAGAAATCAAAGTCTTAAAACATATTATTTCCGAAATTGATTATGACAATTTAGGAAATTGTTTCCCAAAACAATTCCTTAAATAAAGTATGAAATTAGAATTAGGAAATCCGGTTCCTAATTCAAATAATGAGACTTGATAAATTAAGTCACATACATACTTTATTAAGGAAATCGTTAGTCATGACATAATTCTATGTCATGAATGTGCTTAGAAAAGAAAGGATGAGACCCAAAACCCCTTACAAAATATTAAGGCCAACACCTTCCATTAATATGGTTAGAATCGGAGTTTTGTTTCTCGTTTGGGTTGATGGACACATCCATGCCC
Organism: Boesenbergia rotunda; assembly: GCA_024364735.1. Classification (NCBI taxonomy): domain Eukaryota; kingdom Viridiplantae; phylum Streptophyta; class Magnoliopsida; order Zingiberales; family Zingiberaceae; genus Boesenbergia; species Boesenbergia rotunda. The sequence goes on along the minus strand of JAGFNQ010007686.1, from coordinate 181,039 downwards.
ACTTGAACCTCAACATGTTCAAACCATGGAATTAGTTTATGATAATATAGTTGGAGTCAGAGGTCAATCCTTAGTTTTGGTTGTTGGACACATCCAAGCCTGACTAAACGGTTGAATGAGCTCCAACCATATTAAAACTATTTCTTGATTAATGGGTCAGCCTTAAGCTTGGAGCATCGATTTGTTGTGCCACAGCCAAGGTCGATGCAAAGAGAGGTGCAGTTGGGTGCTATGTATAAAGTTGCATACTTGTTAATGAGTTAACAACCCAATGATTTATGCAAACATTCAATTAGTTGATAGCATAAAGTGATAGTTACATATATGTGATGTGTAATCGGTATAATTACCTACCTTCATAGCTAAGAAAAACTTGATGGCCACAGCCATGGTTGTTCTTATCTATGGTTGGATATCAACCTATTTGGAGATGCTCCTACAATCTCCCGAATTGATAAAAAGGGTTATTCAATTTGATAAATAAATAGGATTTTAATTAATGTATATTGATACATTCTTTATCATTCTTCTCACATAAGCTCAATTTGTGTTTCTAGGTTAATCACTCGATCATGTCTTCTCTGAATTTGCGTTCCATTTTGGACACCAATAAACTGACTGGGCCAAACTTCATGGACTGGCTTCGAAACCTGAGGATAGTCCTCAAGTCAGAGAAGCTTGCTTATGTCCTTGAAGATCAACTTCCTAACCAACCTCCTGAAGGTGCAACTCCAGACCAGCTAGTGGCCTATCAGAAACATGTGACCGATTCTGAACTTGCGAGTTGCATCATGCTAGCCTCTATGATACCTGAGCTGCAAAAGCAGCATGAGCATATGGATGCTTATACCATCATCTTCCATCTTCATGAGTTGTTTGAAGAGCAGGCGAGATCCGAAAGGTTCGAAGTCTCCAGACTCCTCTTCACCACTAAGATGCAGGAAGGCACTTCTGCCTCGCAGTTTGTGCTAAAGATGTTGGGGTACATTGAGCGACTGAACACACTCGGTTTTGCAATGGATCATGAACTAAGTATTGACTTAATTCTGAGTTGTTTGCCCAAAAGTTATTCACAATTTGTGATGAACTATCGGATGAACAAACTAGAGACCACCATTCCCGAGTTGCTCAACCTGCTGAAGACTGTGGAGCCTTCTGTAAAGCCGGATCAAAAGGCGGTACTGTTAGTTGGTTCCTCGAAGAAAGGTTCTAAGAGGAAGGCCAAAGAACAGAATAAAGGAAAGAAGAAAAAGGCCAAAAAGACTGAAAAGAAACCAAAAGGAACTTGCCATCATTGTGGCAAGGAGGGTCACTGGCGAAGAAACTGCAAGATTTATCTTGAGTCCATGAAGAATAAGGCATCCGATGCCCCATCCTCTTCAGGTATCTTCGTTATTGAATGTCACTCTATTTCCTCAAATACCTGGGTACTTGATACTGGGTGTAGCTCACATATATGTAATGACATACAGGGGCTAAGGAATAGAAGAAGACTCGTCAAAGGAGAAGCAAATTGCGAGTTGGAAATGGAGCAAAGATTGCTGCTGTTGCCATCGGAACATATTTGCTAAAGCTCCCCACTGGACGTATCTTAGAATTGGATAATTGTTATTTTGTTCCTTCGTTAATAAAGAACATTGTATCTATTTCATGTTTGAATGAAAAGGGTTATCATTTAACTTTTAGTAACAATTGTTGTTACATAACTTTAAATGGCGTTCTTTATGGGAATGGAACTTTGTGCAATGGCATCTACACGTTAGATTTATCCAGTGACGTTTTCAATATCGAAGTTAGCAACAAACGTGCTCGAATAGATAATCGAATAGACTCCTACACTTGGCATTGTCGTCTTGGCCATGTAAGTAAGAAACGCATGACCGAATTACACCGATGTGGAATTTTGGAATCATTTGAACCCGGTTCATTTGATACATGCGAATCATGCTTAAAAGGCAAGATGACCAAATTACCCTTTTCCGGAAAAGGTAATCCAGTGGGAGAATTGCTTGGTCTAATACATACTGATGTATGTGGACCAATGTCAACTCTTGCACAAGGAGGCTATAGCTACTTCATCACCTTTATCGATGATCACTCACGATTCGGGTACGTGTTCTTGATGAAACACAAATCTGAAGCCTTTGAGAAATTCAAAGAGTTCAGAAATGAAGTAGAGAAACAGCTTGGCAAAAGTATTAAAATACTTCGATCCGATCGGGGTGGTGAATACTTAAGTCAAGAGTTTCAAGATTATCTTAGGGACAATGGGATATTGTCCCAATGGACTCCGCCGTATACACCACAGCATAATGGTGTATCTGAGAGGCGCAACCGAACCTTGATGGACATGGTTAGGTCGATGATGAATCATGCAACTCTTCCAAAATCCTTTTGGGGCTATGCACTTAAGACAGCTGTTTACTTGCTAAACAGAGTCCCGACCAAGGTAGTCTCTACTACTCCATATGAGACATGGAATAGTAAGAAACCCCACTTAACTCACCTTAAGATATGGGGTTGTCCTGCTTATGTGAAGCGGATTGTATCAGACAAATTGGATGCTAAGTCTGATAAATGTCTATTTATTGGATACCCTAAGGAAACGAAGGGTTACCAATTCTATCATCCCTTGGAACAAAAGGTGTTTGTTTCAAGGCATGCTGTATTTCTGGAAAAAGAATTTCTTTTACAAGAAAACAGTGGGAGTGGCATTGAACTTGATGAAGTTCAAGAAACTCCAATAGACATTACAGAGACACCTAGTCTAGACTCACAACCAATACCTCATAATGATGAGCTATCAGTTGAACCTAAGACTACACCACCTCTTCGTAGATCTGATAGGACACGCAATATTCCAGAGAGATACGGATTTCTCGTAAGTGAATCGAACGACTGTTACTCATAAGCGATGACGAACCCATCAGTTATGAAGATGTTCTGAAAAGTTCAGAAAAGGACAAATGGCTTGAGGCCATGAAGTCGGAAATGGATTCCATGTACGAAAACCAAGTATGGGACTTGGTTAACCCACCTGAAGGGATTAAGCCCATAGGGTGCAAGTGGGTTTTCAAGAAGAAAACTGACATGGAAGGTAATGTTGTTACCTTTAAGGCTAGATTAGTGGCAAAAGGATATCGTCAGAAGCAAGGAATTGATTATGACGAAACATATTCGCCAGTAGCTATGCTTAAATCCATTCGGATGCTCCTAGCCATAGCAGCTTATTATGATTATGAGATATGGCAAATGGATGTGAAAACAGCTTTCCTTAACGGAAACCTGCTTGAGGATGTATACATGATACAACCTGAAGGTTTCACATCGGTTGATAAAACCAAAGTATGCAAGCTTCGACGATCCATATATGGACTGAAGCAAGCATCTAGGAGCTGGAACATCCGTTTTGATGAGACAATCAAAAAGTTTGATTTCTCACAAAATCCAGACGAACCTTGTGTGTACAAGAAGGTTAGTGGGAGTGCAGTCGTTTCCTA
>JAGFNQ010007686.1:77732-163566 GCA_024364735.1 Boesenbergia rotunda | reverse complement strand
TGTAATCGATGGGTCTTCGATCACAACTGGTGCCACTACATTCGCCACCGGCGAGGTAATAATAACAACCTGCTGGTTAGCCATCCTAGTGGCAATAACTTGCTGTTGTTCTGCTAACTGTCTCTGTAACTGAGCCACCACATCTAAGAGATTTGGTGGGAGTACTGACTCTGTTGCCTCTTGCCCTCTAGGAGCTTGCTCCTCGTTTTGGACCTTTCTAGGACGTCCTCAAATGTATAACTTAACACTTAATGGTAATGTTCCCAAACTTGCTTTAGGATATAACAAGACCTTGGTCTTGATTCTTATCTCATTTCTTAGTCCTAGAACTCGTTCTAGGGCTTAGTAAGACCTTGGTCTTACTCAAAACTTTTATCAAGCACCTTGCGTGCCATAATCCCAAAACTTACTTTTGGGCAAATCAAGTAAGTACTTAAGCATTTCTCTAATATCCATTCTAGGGATTAAACATGATTCCGTGATACTAAGGTATTAAACATGCTTCCTTGTTCTATGCACATATGAGTAAGTACTTAAGCATTTCTCTATACTGCAATTAAGTAAAGGAGCAATAGAAAAACTGAAACTTAAAGCTTTCTTACTTGAAGACGGCAAGGTTGATGCTGATGTGTGTGTGATGCTGGAGAATGGGAACTGCTCTGATACCACCTGTAGCGACCCGCCTTCTCTGCCTTAGACGGATCGTTACTTTTGTCTACTTCTTGACTCTAATGCACGACTAAAAATGCGGAAATCTTTTTTTTCTTTTAAATCCCTCTAGGGATGATAGTCTAACTCTAATAGTCATGCATGATACCATGTCACACTTTCTTTCTCAAAAACTCGTAAGAAATTACTTATTGAAACTTGCCTCGCCCAACTCAGCTTACGGGTATCAGTCGACTGATACTGTATCAGTCGACTGATAAGCCTGAAATCTGAAATTCAGGTTTCGAAACTTGTTTCAAAACTCCACCAAACCTATACTTTCGAGCCATATAAAATCATGACACCATTTCTATACTCTATACCAGTTTCCTAAACAATTTAGCCAACCAAAACGAATCCATAAACTCGAAATTAGGACTTTTGCGAGATTTAGCAAGTTATGAAAAACTATTTAAACTTTAGGCTAGAGTTTGTACCAAATTTAACTTCTAACCATTTAAACTCATCATGCAAGATTCTATAACATCCCTAAGGCATTATCAAATGAGAAAGCAACTTTTCTAAACATACTTAAGCAATAAAAACTTGATTCAAAGGGAAATTAATACTATCTTGGCACATGCATCTATCTCTCTAATAAAGTATCAATATTTCAAACTACTCACACTTCTACTCATCCAATGCAATCATAAGGACATGTATGCTAAATGAAATGACATGGAATCTTTACTCTAAGAAATTGAGCATGTAAAACTATCCAAAGCTTAAATGTTCGCTAAACTCCATAAAGCAAGAACTTGAAATTTGAATAAACTAAAACATTGTAATTCAAATAACTAAATTATCTCGTCTCAAGGATCTCTCCAAAATCAGCCACCACACACACTTTACTCAGCACCGCCTCGTCGCCTTCCTTCAGAATTGCTTGCCTTTACCTTTATCTGCAGTAAGAGGAAATGCAACTAGTAAGCAAAAAGCTTAGTAAGTACTATCTAGCTCACAAAATCTCGAAATGTGCAAACATGCTTCTAGAACAATATGAAAATCATATGAGATACTAACATGCTTGGAAGAAAACTAAGAACATGTGTAGCTCAAAACATGCATACTCAAGCAATAAATAATCTCAATCTACTTTTCTTGGCTCAACTTGAAACTTTAGCTATTCTTTAACTTTTGAAAACTTTCTTAAATTTTCGAAACTTTGCTAAAGCATATACTTGAAAATAATAATCACTTGGATCCACTGAAGATGTAAGTACCATCTCATATGCGCGTTCCCTAAAAGGTTGGGGTAGCGAGCCACCAATCCTAATAGAGCAGACCTTGGTCTACCAGGGCCAAGACCTTGGAATTGGACACCTGGATTTCTTTAACGGCGCCCTTGGACGCCGGGTACTGGCCTTATAAAATAAAATAGCTTTTCTTTCTTTTCTTTCTTATCTGTAAATGCCTTGGCATTTTCTGGAGCACCTTGCGTGCTAAAATCCCTAAGTCTTGACTTTTGGGGATTTCTTAAGGCCTTGGCCTTTTCTTTTCTTATCTTTATCTTTTCTTTTCTTTTCTCATAGCTTTTCTTGGACCCTAAACTCACATAGGGTATTAATCAACATATATAAGCATATAATGAACTAAGATCACATGCACAAAAACTCAAACAAAAGGAAATATCTCTTTTAAAAACTTTTAAAGGAAAATCTCGCGGAAAAACCGCCTCTTACTGCAGGTGAGCAGTACTTACATTGATATCTTGGACTTACAACCAAGATTAACGTCTAGGACTCGAGAGAAACTTGAGATCTCGGAGAATTCTTCACGTCTACGCGTTCCTCTCGCCGCGGGGATCCCGAATATAGAATTATCTCTTGGAGAAGAGCCTTAACCGGCCCCCTAGAGCTTGGTGTAGTTTCGCCCAGAAGAGGAGGGGTCGGCGTGAGGGTTTGGAGAGGAGAGAAAATAAAACTTCTCTCTTTAATTACCTATTTATACTTATGGGGCGGATTAACCTAACTACACCTTAAATATAGGTCTCTCCATCCTTTTCTGTGCTTGATACCCTATCCCAGCTGGTCGCGCGCGTTTCTGTTTTTGTGCTGGTCGCGGGTTCGATCCACCAGCTGCACTTAATTGGTTTTTCCATTTATACTTATGGGGGCAAATCGACCTAACTACTCCTTAAATATAGGTCTCTCCTTCCTTTTTTGTGCTTGATACCCTAGCACGGCTGGTTGCGTCCGGGGGCTGTTTCGTGGTGGTCGCGTGTTCAATCCACCGGCTGCCCTTAAACGTTTTTATTATTTTTCTTTTTATTTTTCTTTTTCTTTTTCCAAAAACACCAAACGGACTCGGAAAATTCCATAAAAATACTCTAAAAATTCCTAAAAATATCTAGAATATTTCTAAACCATTTCTAAATAATTCTAAGGACTTTAAGTACTAAAAATGGAAATTTTGGGGCGTTACAGGGTTAGTCCAAAACAACATAAAGCAATAAGATGTTGGTTTATACAGCCTTAGCTGTCTTGGTTCAAACTTTGGGCCTCCAAAATGGAGCCTTAGGTCGAACCAACGCCTACTGTTCCCTCGACGGGGAACACGTCCTCACCTACACTCTCGGGAGAATGAACCTGATGCCAACCGGCTCCTCCGGTTGGACTTTTGCCTAGTGGTCCTTCGCCAGGTCTTTGATACCAAGCTGTCCTTCGCCCGGTGCCTAGCAGTCCTTCGCTAGGGTTTCAGTTCTAAGCTGTCCTTCGCATGGTGCCTAGCAGTCCTTCGCTAGGGCTTTTTACCCTGGCATTCCTTCGCCAGTGCCTAGCAGTCCTTTGCTAAGACTTTTTGCCCTGGCATTCCTTCGCCAGTGCTTAGCAGTCCTTTGCTAGGACTTTTTCCTGCACACTCGAGTAACATGTTAGATAACAAATAAAACTTAACTTTTGAACCCTTTTGCCATTATCAAAACATATGTTCGACATGGGTGCTTTCTGCACCAACATCATGTTCTAACGATTTCCTTAATAAAGTATGTATATGACATAATTTATCAAGTCTCATTAATTGAATTAGGAACCGGATCTCCTAATTTTAATTTCATACTTTATTCAAGGAATTGTTTTCGGAAACAATTTCCTAAATTATCATAATCATTTTCGGAATTAATATGTTTAAGACTTTGATTTCTCTAAATCAAATCTTATTAAATTAAGAGACAGATTCTCTTAATTCAACCACATATTATTTTCATGAAAATCTTATTTAAGGAAATATACTCTATAGGAAACAATTTTCCTAATTAATTTTGGAGACAATAATATGTAAGAGCATCACCTCATAAATCAAATAAGGAAATTATCGTTTGAGAATCACCTCAAAAATTTCCAAGATTTGATCACATATTTTATTTATGGAAAATTAATATCAATAAATAACATAATTTGAACGGCTCCCCGTGGCTCAATCCAAAATAAGAATTTATTGATAATATAATTTGGACGGCTCCCCGAGGCTCAATCCAAATTAAACATTTGGCAATTTAAATTCAATTTAGGAAATTTAATTATAACAACTAACCTTAAATTGGACGGCTCCCCGAGGCTCAATCCAAAATAAAAAATTATTAAATAATTTAATTTCCAATTATGAATTTAAATGCCAATTAATATTTTCATAATTTGTCTAGACTTTCTTGAAAGAAAGTGGCTAAAATTGCGAGCTTTCCATAAATGGAAAGTTTCCAAAAAAAATTTCAGAATAATTGTAAGTTTCTGGTACAAAGAAAACTTACGTTTTTCCAAAATTGGAAAATTTCCAAAATAGGAAATTTCCAAAATTGGAAAGTTTCCAAAAATGGAAAGTTTTCACAATTATCATAAAATTTAGAAACAGGGATATTTCAAAAGTTTTTGAAATTTCATGAGGATTTCCAAACCTTGAAATTCCTAAATCTAAAATTTACCATAATTGAAAAGTTTCCATAATTGGAAAATTTTCCAAAATTGAGATCATGACAAAGTTTTCCGCAAAACAATTATATGATTATGTCGAACACTAACCGGCTCTGATACCACTGTTGGGACCGGGTGCATGTTGACATGGATGCGGGTTCGTAATTTTAAAATTAATTACGTGCAATGGAAGGTTTAGCATAAATAATTTCTCAAATTATTTAACCACACATCTAAGCATGCAATCTTATCTTGTGTAGACATGATCATATATTTAAAATTTTGCAGAAATGTAAACTAATTTACTTGTTACCTCGCGTAACTCGAAGGAAGGGACGAGATCCAACCTTAAGCGTCCCTTGGAAGCTCCGCCTCTATTCGCATCCACGCCGAGTATCTTCGGGATGACTTCGCAAAGCCACGAGTTTCGTGTTCTCGAGAACTACTAGATTCTCTGAGAACGCGACAAGAAAAATCAAGAGAGAAGTAATCACATCGGAAAAACTCACCACCAAGGTTGGCCGGAATCACAATTCCGGCGAGGAGGAAGATGACTTGCGCCCAATCCCAAGGTGATGATGGCCGGAGAAGAAGATCGTCCCAATGGAAGAACTTCATCGCCTCGGTGCTTCTCCTTGTGCTCACGGCAAGAAGAAAGGGAGAAGAAGGGAGAGGTCGGCCAAGAGAAAGAAGGGAGGAGAGGGAGAGAGCCCAGGCAAGAATACTTGATTGATTTCGAATGAATTCCATGCCTTGCCTTGGGTTCTTTATATAGTAGTCTCTCAACCGCCAAGTCTCTTTTTTCTTATGTAATAAATTTTCATAAGAAATTTATCATATAAATTTTCTATGACTTATTCCATCATGTCAAGTCTTGATTTTATATCATGGTTAAAATCATATTTTAATTCATGATAAAAATCAACCAAGTCTCTTTTTTCTTAAGGAATAAATTTTTATAAGAAATTTATCATATAAATTTCTTTATATAAATTTCTTTATATAAATTTCTTTATCATGGTAAATCAATCCATGATTGATTTTATAAAATAAAATAAACCAATCCATGGTTCATTTTAATTTCCATGAAAAATAAATTTCTTTATATAAATTTCTTTATATATAAATTTCTTTATCATGGTAAATCAATCTATGATTGATTTTATAAAATAAAATAAACCAATCCATGATTCATTTTAATTTCCATGAAAAATAAACCAAACCTTGGTTTATATAAAAAATTTATATCATCCATAATTTTATAAAACAAATCACACTTGATTTATTTTATATATTGAACCAAACAATTCGGTTCCCTCCCTTTGTTGTGGCCAGCCAAGCAAAGAGGGTGGGGTCCCTCTTTGGCCGACCTATCCAGGCCATGCCCCAATGAATTAAGCTCATTTAATTTATCTATTAAGTCTTCAAAAGACTTAGCCATTTTATGCTTCCGATGTGTCTCTGAAAAATTCAGATTCGACTTATCGTTTGGCTCAACCAAACCTAATCTCTCTTGATTGGAAAATCCAATTTTCAACTCGTTTTAAATCCCTCGGATTACTCGTAGTGCGTGTGACTAAATAGGCTTTCGATTTATGTTGGCCGTCTATAATTAACCAATTATAGAACGATCATGAGTGGCACCTAGTAGTACATCATGATCCCCAACTAATCGAAAGATCAACGGTTGACCTCAGAAATAATTCCGAAACCCTTCAGCATCTATAATGAATTGTGCCCCATTCCCTTCACCATCTAATACCCACTTGGTTTAGGACATGGTCTATGTGTGTCAGTCCCCACTAGGCTGACTACGTCACACCTAGCCCAAGTAACGTTTTCTCGTCCTACGGATTCTAATTACTCTCATGTATCTAAGAGATTCATACTCTGAACATGTCATGCTCTGGCCAGAGGCTTCGAGTAACAATCCGACGATAGGCCTTGGGTATACATCTTCTCGCAAGGAGTGGTGAATCCTTTGTAGGCTGTTCAAACATCTTCGGGCACTTCGGCTTATACCCAATCATCCTGGGTCCACACCTCCTTGGAGATGCTTGCTTAAGATGTCAATGTATAAGTCTCCATGACCAAGATGACTTGAACACCGCAAGTCAAAGGAACATCGCACTTAAGCTGCTGTAAGAACATCACTGACATGTCTATATGTAGACTACCATATGAAGTTTTACAGCCAGTCACTCCAATGAACTAGTTCCCTTAACTAGCATTCATGTTTATCTCCGGTCATCCCAATGTCACTAGCCAGTGAGAATCAGCTGATTAGAGAATAACCCATGCTAGTCTCAACAGAATTGATAGTGTCCGTATTTATCAATTCATCGACTAGGGACAATTTCAATACTTCACAATTGCACATGTAGAGATAGTCACTAGTTGTGAATTCATTACAAATTCTCTCATGCTATGAATTGTATTGCGGACATTCAGTAAATGAGTTTAAGATCTCAATCAAATACACAAACATGTATACTCAAATAGCGAATATTCATTTATTAAAATAAATGATTACAATTATAAGGCGATTGCCTTAGGACACTTCTCTCATATCACTAACATATCATGCTCCTATAAAGTTTTAAGTCCACTGATTTACCTTCAGGGTCATTGTCTATTTTGACATTTGTGGCCATGGGAGTACCTAAACTCTTAGAGTTTTCCATTTTGAATTTCTTGACTAATTCTCTTGCATATTTGGATTGATGAACATAGTTACCATCCCTGGTTTATTTTATTTGTAGACCTAAGAAAAAGTTTAGTTCACCTACCAAACTCATTTCAAACTCACTCTCCATAATTTTAATAAAGTCTTTTTAAAAGTTAGAATTTGTTGACCCAAATATTATGTCATCTACGTAGATTTGAGCTATAAATATGTCTTTTTCTAAGATTTTAACAAATAAGGTTGAGTCAATTTGGCCTTGGTTAAATTCCTTAGAAATCAAGTAGGTTAATAGTCTTTCATATCAAGCCCTAGGTGCTTGTTTTAACCCATAAAGGGCTTTCTTAAGTTTGAACACATACTCAGGATTGTCTAAGTCCTCAAATCCTAGGGGCTACCCTACATACACTTCCTCTTTTATGAACCCATTAAGAAAGGCAGACTTGACATCCATTTGGTATAGTTTAAAACCTCTATGGGCTGCAAAAGCTAGTAACATCCTAATTGATTCAAGTCTGGCAATGGGGGCATATGTTTCATCATAATCCAGCCCTTCGACTTGACTAAACCCTTTAGCTAATAAGCGGGCTTTGTTTCTCACAATCTCCCCTTGATCATTTAGCTTGTTTCTAAATACCCACTTGGTGTCTATAACTGACTTACTTCAGGTTTAGGTACTAAGTTCCAGACTTGGTTTCTCTCAAATTGGGCTAGTTCTTCTTGCATTGCAATGATCCAATCTGGGTCAGGTATGGCTTCGTCTATAGTCTTAAGTTCTATTTTTGAAATTAGGGCAATTTGACTAAGATTTCTATAAGAAGACCTTGTTTTGGCCCCTAAGGTTGAATCACACAAAATTTGGTCAGATTGATGATTGAGTCTGGGTTTCTTCATTCTCCTAGAACTAGGTTGAGCCTCTGGTTCAGCTGGTAGGATTGGTTCAGTGATCGGTTCAACTATTTAGGTAGGTTCAGCTATTGGTTTAGTTGATGTCTCAGTAGTTGGTTCAATTGATAGTTCGGTTATGTTGGGGCAATCGGCTCTGAGATGATCTGGAGGATCATGATATTTTGATGTGTGGGCAAAATGGTTAGGACTTGTGTTGTTCTCACATATGTACATGAGTGTGCAGTTGTACAGGTATATGTGGACTTGGTTGACGTCCTCAGGTGAAGGATGGCATGGAGGTAAGCTGGAGGCTTACGTGCACATCCAAGGGACCATTGATAGCAGAGATGATGAGCCGAGGGACGTGGACTTCGAGGCGTACGTGAAGGGTGGCATGGAGGCAAGCTGGAGGCTTGTGTGCGCATCCGAGGGACGAGGGCCAAAGATGGAGAGGGCGTGAAGGCAATAGTCAAGACTGCTGGTGAAGAGTCAACTGAGTTGTAAGTGGCTGAGTATGAGAGCATGTACTCAGGGGTTAAGCCGGGAGGGTTTGAGTGCAGAGAGATTTGTACTCGGAGAGAAACCCTAGGCTTAGGTCTCGGACCAGTCGACTGGCCCATAGGCAGTCGACTGGTGCCAACTGGAACAACTGGCCAGAATTTGAACGTTATGCTGTAACGGTCGAATCTGAGTGGGACCAGTTGACTGCCATTTTGGCAGTCGACTGGTAGCGGCTGTTTTCAGATTCGAGCCCTATTTAAAGGGGCTCGTTTCTTACCTTGTTTCTTGATGAAACTTGCTTGGATAGGGCAAGTTAGTAGTCTTGTATTCTCAGATATTGTCCTTGGTGTTGTGGCGAGATTTCTCCACCCATAAGGAGCGACAAGTTCTAGCCGGAGGTTATCCGGGGTTTGATCCGCCAAAGGATTGTTGGATTAGTCATCCGGCCGGGGTGGATACCAACTAAATACGGTTTGTTAGCATTGTTATTTTCTTTACATATTATTTTCGCTGCGCTAACAGGATTGTAGAGATCTAAAAGATCTTAAAAAGTGCATTCACCCCCCCCTCTGCACGCCTATACCGATCTCTCAGTTGGTATCAGAGCGAGTACCGCTCTTCATCGGACTAACCACCGAGGGAGCACTTGCTAGAGGGAAAAGAGTCATGGATGATAAGTTGGGTGACGATATCAACTCACCACCATCATACGAGCAAGAGAATTTTAACTATTGGAAAGATAGAATGAAGAATTGGACCGGGATGGATTGGGAGTGTAGAATGGCCGTTGAAGACCCATTCGAAATTCCCAAGGACAAGCACGACAAAAAGCTTCTCCCTAGATATTGGACAAGTGAACAACAAGAACAAGCTAGGGCCAATGAGAAGGTAATAAATATCTTGATTAATATATTGCCTAAACATGTCTTGGATAATGTAGGGAAATATTCAAATGCATGCGAATTGTGGAATAAGTTGGAAGAACTTTATAAGAACCCTTCACCAGCTCGAGTAGTCGAAATATCTAAAGAAGCAAGTACAATAATCCAAGAGGATCAAAATGAGAAATTGCCCGTGTCATCAAGTGAGGAACCATATACTTCATCAAGAGAAGAAGAGGAAGAATTATCATCAAGGGTTGAGGGGGAGGAGAGACCTTCATCCTCACAAGAGCAAGAGACGACTTCCACCTCCACCAAAGTTAAGTCAAAAGAGCATATTGTATGTTTTGGTTGCAATAAAAAGGGGCACTACAAGGATAAGTGCCATCTAAGTAAAAAGGAGGTAATTTCTAAGCCCAAGTCCATTCAAATTAAATCTAATGTGGGTTGTAGGAATGAGGAAATACAAAACAAAAGAAAAAGAATTTGGTGTTTCACATGCGGGGAGCTCGGGCACTATCATACAAAATGCCCAAGAAGTGGAGAGCTCAAGAAGATGGAGCACCTCAGGAAATGGGAGGAGGAAGAAAGAAAGAGGAGCATTCATCAAGGGAGAGCACCAAAGGTAAGGAAGGTATCCTCTAACTCTACTCAGGCTTCAAAATCTTGTATGAATACCCAAAATGTGTGCATGAATGATAGAATTGATAACAATTGCTTGTCTATGCGTGTTTTTGGTTTTAAATATCATGATAGGAATGGAAATAATTTTGTATGCCAAAACACTAACAAATCTATGTTTCATGATAAGTCTAGGAAATCTAGGAACAAGGACCAAGGAGCAAATTCCAAGGAAGGAAGAAGCATGCCCAGAACAATAGGGAAATCTAGAAATAATCAAATTGGGTCTAGTGGTCCTAAGGTTAAGGCTTTGGAAAAGAATAATCAAGTTCTAAAAGCTAAACTTGATAAATTAGAAAAGAACCTAGATAGACTCATTAGGAGATCCAAGGAATCAGGTGGAAAACAAAATGATCAATCTCTCAGAAATGGTAGGCCAAGTCTAGGATATCATTTTAGGAGGGCTAATGATGATAAAGTATCATATTCAAGGATGCCCTATAACTATGGTAGAGAGAAAGTGAAAAATGGCAAGGAAAAGTCATTTAAAGGTAAAGAAAAGGAGTTGACCAAAGAAAAAGTCTATAGGGTTAAGAGAGTGATAGTGGAAGGGCAAAAAGTACCGGAGGAGCATCGGTGTGGTCTTGCCTTTGTAGAAGAGCTACCTAAGGAGATAATTAGGGCTAGGAGTTCAAGGGAGAGCTCTGGAAGCCAAAATGAGTTCCATGGTCAATGGATCTCAGGTGGTTTCCTTCTGGAAAGTTAAAAAGGGCTATAGAGTATGCCAAGAGGTTTAAAAGGTTAAGGGTAGTTTTAATCCTAGAAAGCTGGCACACTTAAGGGGGGATTATAAAGAGAAAGGTGAAATTAGGTTTTTTTTAATAAAACAAATCGATTTGAATGCCTAAATACCATATAACTTGATGCTATGAATGTACTATTGATGATTATGGGAAATAACATCAAGGTGAGGCCCAAAATTGTAGCGACCCGCCTTCTCTACTTCAGACGGATCGTTACTCTATCTACTCCTTGACTCTAATGCATGACTAAGAATGCGGAAATCTTTTTTTTTCTTCTCAATTTAAATCTATCTATGATATACTAACTCTAATAGTCATGCATGATACAATGGCATACTTCTTTACATCTATAGGGCTTTTCTGCAATGGTACCAGTCGACTGCTATCTGACCAGTCGACTGGTATCGGCTACAGAAAGTTCCTGGGCGCGACACCAGTCGACTGGCCTCTTGGCAGTCGACTGATGCATCGAACAGAAGCTACTGTTCGATAGGCCAGTCGACTGATACTGAACCAGTCGACTGGCACGCCTGAAAATCTGAATTTCAGATTCGAGGCATTGTTTCAAAACTCCACCAAACCTATACTTTCGAGCCATACAAAATCATGACACCATTTCTATGCTCCATACTAGTTTTCTAAACAACTTAGCCAATCAAAACGAATCCATAAACTTGAAATTAGGACTTTTGCGGGATTTAGCAAGTTATGAAAATCTATATAAACTTTAGGGTAAAGGTTGTACCAAACTTAACTTCTAACCATTGAAACTCATCACACAAAATTCTACAACATCACTAAGGCATTATGAAATGAGAAAGCAACTTTTCTAAGCATAATTGGGCAATAAAACTTAATTCAAAAGGGAAACTAGTCCTATCTTTGGCACATGCATTAATAACTCCAATAAAGTATCAACATTCCAAACTACTCACACTTCTACTCATCCAATGCAATTATAAGGATATGTATGCTAAATGAAATGACATGGAATCTTTACTCTAAGAATTTGAGCATGTAAAACTATCCAAAGCTTAAATGTTCGCTAAACTCCATAAAGCAATAACTTGGAATTTGAATAAACTAAAACATTGCAATTCAAATAACTAAATTGTCTCGTCTTAAGGATCTCTCCAAAATCAGCCACCACACACACTTGCTCAGCACCGCCTCGTCGCCTTCCTTCAGAATTGCTTGCCTTTACCTTTATCTGCAGTAAGAGGAAAATGCAACTAGTAAGCAAAAAGCTTAGTAAGTACTATCTAGCTCACAAAATCTCGAAATGTGTAAACATGCTTCTTGAACAATATGAAAATCACATGAGATACTTATATGCTTGAAAGAAAACTGAACTAAACATGTATAACTCAAAACATGCATACTCAAGCATTAATAAATCTCAACTTGCTTTTCTTGGCTCAACTTGAAACTTTAGCTATTCTTTAACTTTTTGAAAACTCTTTAAACTTTGGAAACTTTGCTAAAGCATATACTTGAAAATAATAATCACTTGGATCCACTGAAGACGTAAGTACCATCTCATATGCGCGTTCCCTAAAAGGTTGGGGTAGCGAGCCACCAATCCTAATAGAGCAGACCTTGGTCTACCAGGGCCAAGACCTTGGAATTGGACACCTGGATTTCTTTAACGACGCCCTTGGACGCCGGGTACTGGCCTTAGAAAATAAAATAGCTTTTTTTTCTTTTCTTTCTTATCTGTAAATGCCTTGGCATTTTCTCGAGCACCTTGCGTGCTAAAATCCCTAAGTCTTGACTTTTGGGGATTTCTTAAGGCCTTGGCCTTTTCTTTTCTTATCTTTATCCTCTCTTTTCTTTTCTCATAACTTTCTTAGCCCCTAATCTCACATAGGGTGCTTAATCAAACATATATAAGCATATAATGAACTAAGATCACATGCAAAAACTTAAACAAGAAAGAAACATCTCTTTTAAAAACTTTTAAGGGAAATTCTTGCGGAAAAACCGCCTCTTACTGCAGGTGAGCAGTACTTACATTGATATCTTGGACTTACAACCAAGAACGGCGTCGGAGGTTCGAGAGAAACTTGAGATCTCGGAGATTTCTTCGCGCCTACGCGTTCCTCTCGTCGAGACGAACGAAACGCTCTAATCCTCCTTGCTTCTTCCTTGGCCGGCGCCCCCTTAGAGGAGGAGAGGGGGTGGTGTTGGCGTCGCCCAAGAGGGGGAGAGGTCGGCGTGAGGGTTTGGAGAGGAGAGAAATAAAACTTCTCTCTTTAATCATCTATTTATACTTATGGGGCGGATTGACCTAACTACTCTATAAATATATTTCTCTCCACCTTTTGTTGTGCTTGATACCCTAGCCCAGCCGGTCGCGCTCGCGCCTGGTCTCCTGGTGGTCGCGGGTTCGAACCTCCTGCTGCCCTTAAACTTTTTTCCTTTTTTTAAAAATACTAAACGGACTCGGAAAATTCCATAAAAATATTCTAAAAATTCCTAAAAATATCTAGAATATTTCTAAACCATTTTTAAATAATTCTAAGGACTTTAAGAACTAAAAATGAGAATTTTGGGGCGTTACAAAAATAGAACTTTTGGGAAGAGTTCTATGATACCTTTTTAGAAAAACTCGGAGTTTGTACCAAATTTGGGATTTGGGATGACTTTAACTGAAATTATATTTTTCCTACGTAAATATAGGATCCACAAATCTCCTTACAAGATTTCAGAATTTTTGGGAATTTGTGGAATTAGTTAGGCATTTCTGAAGTTCGGACTGAAAATCTGAAAATTCAGAACAGCGATACCAGTCGACTGGCTGGAAGCCAGTTGACTGGCAAAGTTCACAGAATGTAATTACGGTGTTGCCCAGTCAACTGCCCCAGGGGCAGTCGACTAGGTCGCGGGTTCTATAAAAAGAAAGGGCGCGCTGGGAAAGGAAAACCTAGGGTTTTGGCTGCTCAATCCCGGCGATTTTCACCTTCTCTCAACTCCTCTTGCGTCCTAAGCTCCTCCTAAGCCCTAAAATCAGTCCCTAAGGTCTCCTTTCACTTCGATCTAACTCTAGGGTTTGTTGAAAACCTCTCTTCAAGTCAACACATGCGATTTTCAAGAATCAAAATGCAAAGAGCAAAGAGGTATAGCGTTTAAAGTTCATTTCTCCATTTAGACTTTGCATTAACACTAATATGGTTTTTGTGTGTGTGTTCTTTGATGTTTTCTCTTTTTGGGGGGGTGTCTTGGTATGCATGCATATGTTTGGTAAATTAGAGCCGTTTCTAAGAGGTCTAGAGGTGAGGGCTCATCACGACCAGGCCCCCAAGATCCAGATGACTCTAGATTTAGAAGCCTAGAGTGCAAAAAGCGATTTGAGCAAAATGAATTTGTCCAACTACCATGTCGATACCTCAATAAAGCATACTTTGAGGAGAAGGGACCTCATATTATTGAAATGGTCACTCATTTCGGCATGGAACAACTCGTGTACTGTCAACACGACCTTAATCTTGACTTGTGCAAGGAGTTCTATGCGAATCTGACTTGTCTTGACTTCGATAATAGAGTTTATGAGTCAAGAGTGGCGGGTGTCACCTTCCCTTTCACACCCATGGTCTTAGCCAGCTTCTTAGAGTGTTGGGCCTCTAACAATCCAAACATCTACTTTCCAAATGTTGTGGAACCACTTGAATTTCCAGGGGCAACTATTGATCAGATTCATGTACACTACTTCAGGAGGCATAGACATGAATCTGAGCGCACTTTTGATGCAAAGCCCATGAGTCCAGCTAGTCATGTGTTGTATAAAATTGTTGTAGAGTGCATCCTACCCATTGTCACTAAGGGGAGAGGGAGGATTCGGTTGCCTCACTTAGTGATGATGTATGCTCTTGAGAGGTGATTAGATATAGATGTATCCTTGCATGTATTTGCCTCCATCTGTTACTTTTCCTAGAGTGTGAATGGGAAAATTTACATGCCCTTTTGCCACATGTTGACTGAGTTTTTCCAGCTACGACTTGGGATTCGTGTTACCAGTGGTCAGGTAAAACATCTGTCTAAGGAATATGATCAAATTGGCACCCGCCAATTATCCTTGGCAGGGATTGAGAGCAGGCAGGGTGGGTTTGTTTGGAGAGAGCGGCCAGAGGCCCCTGTTGCAGATGAGGAGCCCACCGAGCTGGTCACTCGGGCAGAGTTCACCCAGCTACGATCCAATGTCCACAGTCTGCAGGAGGAGGCTCACGTCATCCGCGAGGACATTCACGGATGCTAGCAGACGGAGCAACGGATTGAAGCCAAAGTTGATAGGATGATCAGTCGCCAGGATGAGATATATGATATGATGCAGCAGTGACATCTAGCTTATCAGGCACCTCCTCCTCCTCCTCCCCCCGGAGGTGACGGCGACATGTTTTTCTGATCAGAGGATGCTGTTCTTGAGAGTGATATGTGTTGTTATTTTATTACATCTCTCAAATACTTTAAAATTCAGGAATTGTAAAACTCTAGCTAATTTGGGGGTCATGACCCATCTGACATTCGTTTTGTTATGTGATGTTTATTTGTAACTTATGACTTTATGAATTATGAACTAATATTATGCTACTTTTATTATGATTGTGTTTGTGTGGAATGTTAAATGCTAGTATATTGCTAAACATTTTGATATCCTTTATGTATATATGTGTGCTTATGATACATTCTACATGTTTTGATTGAAAATCGCATAAAAATGTTATATCTGCTCAAAATGTTATATTTTCATCTCTTTTAGCATGACTTGATTGACAATCAAATAAAAGTGTTATATGTGTAAAAGGAACGTTTCTTTAGACTCAAAAGAAAATGAGGAGGAGACTTTGTCAAAATAGAAACATTTATATGTACAAGGGGAGTTTGCAAATCATTTCAAATGTCAAGTCAAAGTGATAAGAGGTAGCAAACACTAGATATCATGATTAAACCTCTAGATTGATACAAAACTTGCATTATTTGTCAAGTCAAGCACGGTTGATGATTTTTATGAACCAAATTTTTCTAGGGTACGGAATACCTTAACAATTGTGCTTGTCAAGTTTCACATTTTTCCAGATTTTCTGGAATTTTATATTCGTTTCTGAATTTCATCTGAAATTCTAAAATCTGTCGTATTAGTCAACTGCCCTGGGGGCAGTCGACTGATAGAATGGGCAGAATGGGTATGGTGATTTCTGAAAGGGTTTTCAGAAATCTGGTTAAGTTCTTTTTGGCACTTAGGGTTTGGTTGCTTGGGGCAATCTTTTGATGGTGTCAAAGGGGGAGAACTTGAGTGTTAAGTTAGGTTTTGGTTAAAACTTAACTTTGGTTTGGTTGTGACTTTAGAGTTAAGTTGGGAGAACTTAATTCTAACTTGGGATTAGCAATAAGGGTTGAAATTGGGAGAAAGCATAGGTTAAGGGGAAGGTTGCCTCTTGTGTGTTATGCTTGAATTTCAACTGTTTTTGCTATTATTATTGTTATATGTTTACCTAACTTAACATATTGCCACACATCAAAAAGGGGGAGATTGTTGGGGCAATCGACTCTGAGATGATCTGGAGGATCATGATATTTTGATGTGTGGGCAAAATGGTTAAGTTAGGACTTGTGTTGTTCTCACATATGTACATGAGTGTGCAGGTGTACAGGTATATGTGGACTTGGTTGACGTCCTCAGGTGAAGGATGGCATGGAGGTAAGCTCGAGGCTTACGTGCACATCCAAGGGACCATTGATAGCAGAGATGATGAGCCGAGGGACGCGGACTTCGAGGCGTACGTGAAGGGTGGCATGGAGGCAAGCTGGAGGCATGTGTGCGCATCCGAGGGACGAGGGCCAAAGATGGAGAGGGCGTGAAGGCAACAGTCAAGACTGCTGGTGAAGAGTCAACTGAGTTGTAAGTGGCTGAGTATGAGAGCATGTACTCAGGGGTTAAGCCGGGAGGGTTTGAGTGCGGAGAGATTTGTACTCGGAGAGAAACCCTAGGCTTAGGTCTCGGACCAGTCGACTAGCCCATAGGCAGTCGACTAGTGCCAACTGGAACAGCTGGCCAGAATTTGAACGTTATGCTGTAGCGGTCGAATCTGAGTGGCACCAGTTAACTGCCATTTGGGCAGTCGACTGGTAGCGGCTGTTTTCATATTCGAGCCCTATTTAAAGGAGCTCGTTTCTTACCTTGTTTCTTGACGAAACTTGCTTGGATAGGGCAAGTTAGTAGTCTTGTATTCTCAGATATTGTCCTTGGTGTTGTGGCGAGGTTTCTCCACCCATAAGGAGCGACAAGTTCTAGCCGGAGGTTATCCGGGGTTTGATCCGCCAAAGGATTGTTGGATTAGTCATCCGGCCGGGGTGGATACCAACTAAATACGGTTTGTTAGCATTGTTATTTTCTTTACATATTATTTCCGCTACGCTAACAGGATTGTAGAGATCTAAAAGATCCGAAACAGTGCATTCACCCCCCTCTGCACACCTACACCGATCTCTCAAGTTAATGGTTCAATATCTTCTTGATCAAGATTTGAATTGTTTAGGTTTTGTTTGACCGTAGGTTTTGTTTCAATTTCTTCATCAAATATTAAGTTTGTCATTTCTTCAATTTTAAAGGATTGTCTATTGTAGACCCTATATGCTCTATTTGTTGTTGAATATCCTAGAAAGGTCCCTGGGGTTGATTTTGATTGAAACTTACCTAGGTAGTCCTTAGTGTTCAAAATATGTACTTTACACCCAAAAACCCTTAAGTAATGTAAATTTGGTAGTTTGTGATAATAAATTTCATAAGGGGTCTTGTTGTGTCTTCTATTTATTAAGACCCTATTTTGAATATAATTGGTTATATTAACCACTTCTGCTCAAAATTGATTAGTTAGGTTGTATTCGTTGAGCATGGTCCTAGTGGCTTCTTGAAGGGTTCTATTTTTCCTCTCAACTATTCCATTTTGTTGGGGAGTTCTAGGACATGAAAATTCATGGGCGTAGCCGTTAATTTTACAAAATTTCACAAATCTCAGATTTTTCAAATTCTCCCCCGTGGTCACTCCTAAGTCTTTTAATTTTTGTGTCATTTTGATTTTCTATCATTTTGCATAAATTATTAAATGAGTTAAATGTTTCATCTTTGGTTTCTAAGAATCTAACCCATGTAAACCTAGAGTAATCATCAATAATTATTAAGCAGTACCGATTCTCGCTTAGTGACTTGGCTCCATTTGAATCAAATAGGTCTAGGTGTATGAGCTCAAGTGTGGCTTGGGTTAAGTGTGACTGGGTTGGTTTGTGGGTTGACTTGGTTTGTTTAACTTGTTGACATGAATTACATATGGTATTTTCAAAGTTTTTAATTTTTGGTATACCTTTAACCAGTCCAAGTTGAGTTAGTTTTGAAATTAATTTAGTATGGGTGTGGCCTAGTCTTCTATGCCATAGATTGGTTTCTTCTAGTTGAGTTAGAAAATATTTAGGTATTACGAGTAGATTGATTGTGTTAACATTGTTCTTCCTACTACCCTTAAGTGTAACCTCTGAATCTTGTAGATTCCTAATCTGGCAGTCAGAATTGGTGAATGTAACAATATAACCAGTATCACACAGTTGGCTAATGCTAAGTAAATTAAACGTAAAGTTTTCAACCAATAACACCTTTTTAATAATAAAATCTGAGTTTAGTTTAATATTACCTGACCCAATCACTTTAAGTGTGACATTGTTGCCAAATGCCACTGAGCCTAGGTTTTTTAACTTAATTTTGGTGAACTTCAATTTATCCCCGGTCATGTGTCTGGAGCATCCACTATCCAACATCCACTGGTCCAAATCTTTATGTTCCTACACATAAAGTATGTTCGATTTGTATCCATTTACGTAGAGGTAAGGATAGATTGAATTGAATCTCACTGCCTAATTTGTCTCACTCATATCTAAGGTTATCAAGCATGTTGACCTTATGGGTTTCCTTTTGCGAGACAGGTTTTCAGTATTAAAAAAATTGAGTTTGAATTAATTTTGAAATTGACTTTGAATAATATTAGGTGAAAATATTATGTGTAGAATTAATTTTGAAAATATAGAATTAATTTTGAAAATTTAGAATTAGAATTCATTTTGAAAGTGTAGAATTAATTTTGAAATTTTGGAATTAGAATTAATTTTGAAAGTGTAGAATTAATTTTGAAAATTTAGAATTAGAATTAATTTTGAAAGTGTAGAATTAATTTTGAAAAATATTTTTGGTTGGTTGGGTTGGACTACATTATTAGGTCTTAGACATCTCACCCAATTCTATGTGACAAAACAAGTTTCCTTATCTATTTTGTGAGATGTATGATTTTTATCTTTGATTTAATGTTAAATGTATGATTTAATTAAAACTTGTGTTAGATTTGAGTTTATCAAATAGTAATTTAAAAGTGAGTTTCGATAATCGTCTTCCAGGTCTTGGCGAGGCACAGAGGCCTTCTTTGGCCATAGTCTTATTGGATCAACAACTCTTTCCTAGACAATGTCTTTTAAAGAAAGATCATTTTCAAATTACTTTTTAAGAAACTTTGGTCTAATTAGCTTAGGATTTGGAGAGGTAGCTTCAGCTAGTTTCACCGGACTAAACAGACCAAATAGGGTACGCCTTACCTTACTTGACTCCTTAGACAGGCTTCCCTAACGTACTATCATCTCACCTCCTCCTAATACTATGTTGTTCAAGTTTCAAGTAAGTCTTATTCTTAACTAACCATTCCTACTTCTAAGCAGAATAATATTGCAAAAAAATAAGCAAGCATCAATAATAAAAAATATTAAGTAAGTATAAAAATAGTTTTTATATTGGCTCCCCTTGGACTGAAGCCTCGAGATGGGTTAGGCAAGATGTGAATCTTGTCCTTGGGGATCCAATATTGGTTTGGTCCAGCTTGTTTGTTCAAACTTAGATTTGGGACTCATGCTTGGACTCGGGTTTTAGGTTGGTTCAATACGGAATAGTAAGATCGTTGTCGCGAGTTGGTTCGATAGCTCAGTCCGGATCGATTTAAACTGACTTATGTTTTCCAAGAATCATGTCCAGATTCTTGGAACCCAAAGTGAATTGTTCTAATGTGACTCTGAGTTCCTTGACTTGAGTTTTCAAGGATTCTCTTCCTCAAGCTTTTGAACTTGAGTCGAGGTTCCTTCTTGAACTAACTCGGTCAAAGAACTCGAGTTGACTTCCACTTTCAGGAGTTTGACTTCCTGTCGGAGGGTTTCAACTCGGACGTTGGCTTTTGCCAACATGTGAGACAGATACGAGATAAGATCGTAAAGCTCCGATTCAGGGTAACCTCTTACCGTAATCCGTCCGTTCTCCGAGATCGAGAGCTTTCCGGTGCCGACATCCTCATCAGGTTCTGATTCCGTTCCAGAGTCAATGTCTTCCGAGGCGGTCAACGCGAGGAGGTTAGAGTGCGGAGCCTCTTTTTCTTCTTCCGAGGATGATTCGTCCCATGTGGCTTGCAGTGCCTTCTTCTTCTGAGCTTTCTTGTTTTCCTTCAGGTTAGGCTACTCCGATCTGAAGTGACCCTTCTTGGTGCACTTGTAACATGTTACATTGCTTTTATTCTTCTAGCTTGTTGAGGGTTTAGACGGATCATCCTTCTTCTGAGTCATCTTCTTTTTGCTCATTTGATTCTTCAACACCTTGTAGTAGTCACGAGCCAATCGGACCAGTTTTGGACGATCTACTCCATCATCGTCAGACTCCGAATCTGAGTCGGACTCGAGTATTGGTTGTTGCTTCTTTCTTTTGTGATTTTCCCGGAGTTTTCCCTACAACAAAAGCTATACTTTTCTCGACCATTACAGTATTAGTTTGCTCATGTAATTCTAATTCTGAGAATAATTCATCGAGCTTAATTTCAGAAAGGTTCCTACAAACTTTGTAGGCATCTACCATAGATGCCCACAGTGAGTTCCTTGGGAACGAGTTCAGAGTATACCTTATTAGGCCACGATTTTCCACCTTATGACCTATTGTATGTAGCCCGTTCATCAGCTCCTGGATTCTTGCATGGAGCTATCCTGCTGTTTCCCCATCGTGCATCTTGATGGTGCAGAGCTTGTTGAGTAGAGGATCTCTTTTACTAATCCGCATATCTGACGTACCTTCGTGCAGTTCGATTAATTTGTTCCATAGCTCCTTTGCACTGTTGAAGGGTCCGATGCGGTTCAACTCTTCCTTGGTTAAGCCACATTGTAGTGTTTGTGTGGCCTTTGTGTCTGCTTCAATTTTCTTCTTGAGTGGTACGTCCCACTATGTGTAGCCTTGCACCTCGCCTTGTGCATTTTTAGGGATATCCAGTCCGGACAGGATGATTATCCACATGTCCACCTGAGTTTTCAGGTGGACCTCCATCCTACTCTTCCAATAGGAGAAGTTTTCTCCTAAGAAGAGTGGTGGTCTGGCGGTGTTGTAGCCTTCTTGCATGGTCATGGATTTTAATCTGAAAATTTACAAAAAAACTTTGTTCCAAGACTAAGTCTTGGATTAGTAGTGCGGTAGCAAAAATAATAATAATAAATCGAGTGGTGTTGCACCTACCTCGATGAATGAAAAAAGAATTACGAACGAAAAAAATATATTTAAAAAAAATAAATTCAAAAATTACTCAATCGGTGGTTGCACCATATTTGAGCCACCTGCTCTGATACCACTTGTGGGATCGTTTAGAATCGATAGAGGGGGGGATGAATATCGATAACACTTTTCGGATATAAAAAGAATATTACGCAGCGGAAATTTAAAACAACTCTAACACACTTTCTTTTACTTGGTTCGGAGTCTAGATCGGCTCCTACTCTAAGGCCCATGGTCCTTAACCGTTTACGTTGGGAAATTCTATATTTGGAAAAAAAAGTTACAAATTTGATGCACAAATACAGAATTGAATTTAAGCAATTAAATTAAAAATACCGACGACCGGAGAAGGATTCGAAGATCGGAGCAGCGGCTCATCGTTGGCACTTGAAACATGAGTACGGAGTGATTAGAGCAGACCGCTTGAGTATTTCCGTTGGAAGAAGTGTTGGCTGGAAGCAAGGGGGTGAACCCCTTTATATAAAGTCGTCTAGGGGCCTATGTTGAATGGGACGCCTGA
This sequence comes from Boesenbergia rotunda, assembly GCA_024364735.1. Lineage (NCBI taxonomy): Eukaryota > Viridiplantae > Streptophyta > Magnoliopsida > Zingiberales > Zingiberaceae > Boesenbergia > Boesenbergia rotunda. The sequence continues at coordinate 141,453 of JAGFNQ010007686.1, read as the reverse complement.
CACGTGTGCCTATCTATGCGCATCTTTATCCGCAGACTTGGCAAGCGCTTATCCCTTCAACCAGGGCGCCTGGGACGACTGGGGTGCCTGTATGGTCACGGGCACCTCCCTTGCTGATGTGGAGGCTCAGCTTCACAGACTGCTGGAAGTAACCTTCTAGGGTGCCTGTATCCATACAGGCGCCTGTATGATCAGGCACCTGAAACCTTTCAGGCGCCTGGGATGCAGAGAACTCCATCCTTTGTTCCTGCAACCAGGGTTAGTTCCAAAGCAATAATCATTGATAAATTAGGTTTAACTTACAGCCTGCGCTGTCTTGGTTCTGACTTTGGGCTTCCAAAATGGAACCCTAGGTTGAACCGACGCCTAATGTTCCCTCCTACGGGGAGCGCGTCCTCGCCTACTCCTCTCAGGAGAATTTACCTTTTGCCAACCAACTCCTCCGGTTGGACTTTTGCCCGATCTTCCGGATCAGAACTTCGTGCCCAGTCCACGACCAGGACTTATTGCCCAACCCTCGGTCAGGTCTTCGATGCCCAGCCGTCGGCCAGGACTTACTGCCCAATTCCTCGAATCAGGACTCCGTGCCCAGTCCACGACCAGGACTTATTGCCCAACCCTCGGTCAGGTCTTCGGTGCCCAGCCCTCGGCCAGGACTTATTGCCCAATTCTACGAACCAGGACTTCGTGCCTAGCTTACCTAAGACTTTTCCTGCGCACTTAAACAAATTCATTAGATCACAATGTAACCTTAACCTATGAACCCTTTGCCATTATCAAAACTTAGGTTCTATCTTGGTGCTTCTGGCACCAACACATGTCAATCAAATGCAACAAATCATAGCTCAAACAAATGTAGCAACCATAAGCAAAATGGATAGTGCTTAATATGTACATGATGCAATGACCTGATCTGTACACACTCCAACCACCGCTATACTGGGTAGTTGGGTGGACATGATATAAGTGCCCAATACCTGTGGTTATGCAGAATAGTCTAACACCTGTGGCTATGCATGGAAAGCCTAACACCTGTGGCTAGAAAATCACACAAGCACCTATGGAGACCCCTAGCACCTGGGGATATCAACTGTCTGCATACAACTCTAGCTGAGCATGAGATAACAAAAAATGTAACTGACGATCTGTCTCAACCCCAAGTGAGCCAATAGTCATCAGCATGCAACTAATGCAAGGATGGTATATGACACTAATATGCGCAAGCTCAACAAGGTCAACAACCACGTAACAAGTATAATACACATGTATTCATTCAATGGCATGATAAATAAACATGCAACTAGTCTACTGAAAAAGGTATATCTAATGTCAACTACATCTTAGATGGGTCACATGATAGTTCTAAGGTACTCGCATACAAGTGATACTCTTTAGATCAAAAAATAAAAGATGAGACTGCATACATGAAAATATTAAATTAACTCAAAGATGAAGCAAAAAAAGTGTCAAGTAGGATTACAAGTAAAATAGAGTAAAGGTAAATCAACCTACTTAGAAAATACAATCACTACAACAAATATCGTCATCGATAACAGGTAAAAATCATTATCAAAAATTATTTTAACCATTGTAACTAGCACTGATGTTAAAAGAATCCCTAAAATAGCAACGGTTGTAAAACCATTGTCTTTGACAACCATTGACAACACTTATGCAATGGTTTTAAACCATTGTCTTTTAATACCAATGATAACAGTTTTACAACAGTTAAAACCCATAGTCGTTGGATGATTTTTCCAAAAAAAATAGATTGAAAAACATTTCGACAACAGATAAAAATCGTTGTCGTTGAATTATTTTCACAATTGTGTATAACCGTTGTCTTTATTCAATTTTTAATTAGTTTTAAATAATAAATCTATTTAATTCAATCAATACACAACATATATTTACAAAACACAATATCTATTACAAAATATATTAAGCATATCAACATGCATATGCAACATCTTTTAGTACACTGTACAACATCAAAATTATTTATTTTTACACCACAGATCAATATTTTTAGTATAGCTTGGCATCAACAAAAGTAATACGTACACAATTGTTCGATACACATCTTTTTACAACTAAGTTATACCAAACTCAACTGCATCTTCAAAATTCTTAAAGGCTCAAACCTATAAAAAAAAATAAGAATAAATAATAACTCATAATGATGTTTATGATAAATGAATCAATGATAACAAAAATAATCTATGGACACTGATGGAGGAAAAATCATCAGACATGAACAGTCAACCTCTGGTGTTTCAACGTTTGACAATATACCATGGTCTGGTCAATCTAACTAAGGGTTAAGCCAAATAGGACTTGATGATTGGTAGGGTAAATCCAGGTTAGATCAGTTTGACCAAAGGGTTAGCCAAATATGACCTGATGTTTGGTAGAGTGATTAGCACCCCGGGTTAGTCAGTTTGACCAAGGCTTAGCCAAATAGGACTTGATATTTGGTAGAGTGATCAAACCTAGATCTGATATATTTGACAATATATCAAGATTTGGTCAGTTAGAATAAGGGTTAGTCAAACAGGATCCAATGTTTGGCAGAGAATCCAAGGTTGGTCAGTTTGACCAAGGGATAAGCCAAATAGGACATGATGTTTGGCTGAGAGAAGTCTAGTCAGGATAAGATGACTAGCAAAGAAGTCCTTATCAAGGCACCGAATACCTGGAGAGTGAAGTTGGGCATGAAGTCCTGGTTTAAGGAATAGGGCACGAAAACCTGCCCTAGGGTTGAGCACCAAAGTCCTGGTTTGAGGAATTAGGCACGAAGACATGGCCAAGGGTTGGGCACCGAAGTCCTGGTTTGGGGAATTGGTCACGAAGACCTGGCAGAGGGTTGGGCACGAAGTCCTAGTTTGAGGAATTGGGAACGAAGTCTTAGTCGAAGATTGGGTATGAAATCCTGGTGAGTGAAGCTAGGTAAAAGTCTTGGAGAGTGAAGTCAGGCAAGGTAATGCCCTAGTGAGTGTGGCTAGGCATTGGAAACCCTAAGGAGTTGACCTTAGGTAGTAAAGTCTTGGAGAATTGACTCCAAGCAAAGCCTAGTAGGTCGGGTAGAAATATAGAACTAAGGCTTAGGATTGTTTGTTTGTTTTGTGTTTGTTTGTCTTGTAGGAACCTGGAGCTGGAGGCAAGATGGGAGAGCAAATGTAAATGAACAAACAGGGTCAGGGGCTTCTGGGCTCCCCTATTGAACTCGGGTTCTTAAGTAACCAGGATGCCCCCAAGGCACCCGGGCGCCCTCAAGGGCATCGGGGCTCCCTCAAAACAATTTCATAGGTTTTATCACTGCGTGCCATGTTCGCTATTTGGATTAACTTTGGTCACATAGAGGGCGCCGCTATTGGCACACATGCGCCCGAGTAACTTATATACAAGGGGATTCGAGCCGTGTTTTCAAACCATCAAATTCTTTATCCTACTACTCATTCACTGTGAAGTTAAAGTGCTAAGGTGAAGCTCTGTGACTAAGGAGTCTCCAAGAAGAAGTACGTGACGCTTCAGACTTCTAGAGTTGGCCGAGAGATTCTCCACATTCGGTTTGCTTGTTAATAAGTTGTAAAACATTATTTTTCTTATTTGGTCTTGTACTCAAAACTATAAGACGGGTTTCTCTACCTCCGTAAAGCTTCCGAAAAGGAGACCACTAGTGGATGGGCGCTTCCTGTAATTAGGTCTTGGACGTACTGACCCTGGGGGGTTAGGAACCAAGTAAAATCCCACGTGTTTACTGTGTCTGTTGTTTTTATTTATTATTCCATTGTGTTACTATCAACTCTGATATTAAGTGAATGAACGAACGATGAAATCCCGGAAAAGAAAGTGAAAGTCGATGTTCACCCCCCCCCCCCTTCTATCGACGCCGCCGATCCCATAATTGGTATCAGAGTAGGTGTCTCTGATCGGACTCACCGTTGAAAGAGCAAGAAGGTCAGGAATTGAAGAGGAGTCAAGGGTGAAAAAGGTATATTTTATTATGCCAAATTTCAAAGTTCATATAATTTGTTTCAAGTGCAGGGAGAGAGGGCACTATAAAAATAAGTGCCCTACTCGTAAGATTCAAACACCACCAGCGGCAATGGAGGTACCAGAGCCAGGAGTCCGGAGGGACAAGAGCAATATCAAGTGTTTCAAGTGTCAGAAGCATGGACACTACAAGAACCAATGTCCAGAATGGAGGAAGGACAGATCAACAATACCAGAAAATGCAAGGATGGTATGAAATTTTAATTCTTGCAGAAATATCCCTATTAGGTTAGATTCAAATTTCCATGATAATTTTCTTTCAAAAAATATCCCTATAGATGCAAACGTTACCTTTAATTTTTTTGGATAAACTAGATTTTTTGTATAGTAAACTAAATGTATTGCATGATAAATTAGCTATTAATGGACCTAAATCAAACATTAATAATATTAAAATTGTAAATATTAATTCCTTAATTTTTAATATTAATGCTGTAATTTTAGCAAATAATTATAACATTTTAAATAATTTCTCAGATAATTCTGAAGATAAAATTTTAATTAATAATCATGAAGATAATATTCAACCTTTAACTAATAATTTTTAAAAAAACTCTCAAGATAAAAAATTAATTTTAAATAATTATACAGATAATCCTCAAGATAAAATTAATTCCAATAATCAAACTAATAATTTAAAAGATAATTCTGAAACTCTAATTAATCTTGTAGACAATCCTAATAATTATGAAAATAACTTTGAAATCTAATTAATAATTTAGATAATTCTTAATTTTTAATTAATAATTTTGATGATAATTCTCAAATTAATAATTTAGATAATTCTCAACTTTTAATTAATAATCTTAACATAATTCTTATTTAGATAATTCTAAATTTTTAATTAATAATCCTGATGATAATTCTCAAATTAATAATTTAGATAACTCTCAACCTTTAATTAATATTTTTAAAGATTATCCTCACTTTAATAAATAATCTAGATTATAATTCTCAATCTTTAATTATTGATTCTAAATATAATTCTAAAGATAAAGATGAATAATCTAAATTGAAACTTTAATTAAAAAAATCTTATAAGAAATAAATAAAATAGATATATTAAATATAATTGAAAACTTAAAATAAAAAAAATCAATAGATGAATCACAATTAATTGAATTAATAATAATGATTCAATTAGACCCAAGATTATTGATTGACTCTTTAAAAAAATTAAAATCTAATAGAATATATTTCTAATTGTAGTATTAATTTAAATCTTTAAATTTAATCTAAATCTCAAATTCTAATAATAATTTAATTCTTAAAATTTAATCTAAATCTCTAATTCTTATAATAATTGATCTTAAATTTTAAATCTTAATTAATAATTTAAATATCAAATTCTAATAATTTAATTCTTAATTAATAATCTAAATCTCAAATTATAATAAGTTAATTCTTAAAATAGTCAAATCTAATTGAGTAAATCTTAAATATTAATTAACAATTCAACTTTAATTAGAAACTCAATCCTTAATTAAGAAATCAAAATTTATTAACATAAAATCCATGAACTAAATTTAAATTAATTACTTTCAATTATGAAACTAAATAAAATTCTATCCAACTGGAATAATCAACTTAATAATAACAAATGTGTCAAAGAGGGTTGACACATTCACGGGTTCACACAATCTGTATCAAATTGAGAATTTGATACCTTATTAGAAATAATATAATTTGACTTGATTGATACATGTATAACTGTCATGCTCAAGTATCTGCTTATTTTTTTCTTCACATGTCATGTCATTCATGCTAGTTTATTTCCTGCCTAATCTAGAATGGCTAGATAGGAGAAAAATTATTTGATACATTTCTAACATAGTACCAGGGTGGGGTGAGATGATAGTACGTTAGGAAAGTTTATTCAAGAAAGTCAGAAAGGGTAAGGTGTACCCGACTTGGTTGACCTAGCTATGTGGAACTAGCCGAAGCTACCTCGTAGGTAGAGTGGAACTAGCTATGTGGAACTAGCCCTCTAGGTCAACACTAGAGCCCCTTAAGACACGTAGATAGAGTTTCTTGTAGTTAACAAGAGTAGCTAAGGTGTCAGGTTCAGCGGGAGTTAGACTTTTTGTAAAAATTTTATATTTTCATACAATTCTTTTGAAAAGTTATTTTTGGAAAAGTATTCTTTCCAAAAATTATCCTCTCTTTCAAAATGGTTTTTGCTTGAAAAATTATTTTTTTAAAAAAATTATTATGTCTTTGAAAATATTTTTCAAAAAATATTTCTTTAAAAATTTATTATGTATTTGAAAATATTTTAAATATATTTTTTTTAATCATTCAAAAATTATCATATTTTTCAAAAATATTCTTCTAAAATATACTTTAATAGCTCTTATGATTTGGATAAACTCTAAAGACACATAGGAAGATGATCTGCAAGGATTCCTAAAATTGTGTTAGGCTTAGAAGGAGTCTCAATCGAAAGAATAATTCATCTTTTGGTTTTTGATTGCTTTATTTTTTAAAAAAATTATGTAATTCTTTTCATTTGAATCAAACCCTATGACTCAGAGGAAGATCAATATGAGGTCAACAAGCATCCTGGACTATATCAAGCATAGGGGAAGTTCAAATTAAAAGAACTATTATACTTTCAAAAATACAATATTTTCAGAAACTCACTATCTTTTCATAAATACTATATTTTTTAAAAAAAATACTATCATTCCATTTTCCAAAATAGTATTTTTAGAAAAATCTTTTAGTCTTCTAAATAGTTCATGAAAATTTTTGAAAAATTACTTTAGTTTGGAAAAATCTTGGGGAGGAATCCAAACTAAAGAAATTTTTTCATATTGAAAATTCATTATTTTGATTGAAAAATCTCTAAAATACATAGGAAATTTTCTTGTGGTCAATAAGATTTTTAGGATTGTGTCAGATTTAGGGAAGCCCAAATCAATAAAGTATTTATCTTTTTAAATTTTTTTTTCAAGTACTTAACGTTCCTTAAAATATTTTTAGAAAAAGGCTGCTTAGTTTTTTTTAAAAAAAGGTTTTTAAAAATCATGCTTGTTTTAATCAAAAACCATAAGGGTGCGTTTGGTTCAAGTTATCAGATATAACCTTAGTTATGTGATGACCAAGTAATAACATAATCAAGGTAATGGGGAATGAAACATAATCTGAAGTTGTTTGGTTCAGTTTAGGTAATTAAATAAAATCTTATTTGTTTGGAGGTAATAGTCTATGACATAATATAATATTTTATCATATTACACTTTAGTTAAATTTAGGTATAATAATATTATATGCTTATAAATTTAAAATAAAAAAGTAAGATGATATTATATACATATTCGTACCCTTGGTCGCCGGTCGTCGGTCGCCGACGGTGGTCGCCAACTGTCGTTCCATTTGTCGGCCGCGAATAATGGTCGGCCGTCGGCGGTGGTCACCGGTCGTCGTTGTCGATCGCCGGCCATCATTGCTGGTCACCGACCGTCGACGGCCGTGGGCTGACAACGGCGGTCGCCGATCGTCGATCGCCAGCGGTGGTCGCCCACGAATAATGCCTCTTTTGCTAAGGTAAATATTGGAGGATAATTTTGGAAAGATAAATTTCATAACCCCGGAATCAAGAAAAACCTTACTTTCCTAAGATTTTCCGATTCCGGGTTACATGCCCCTTTTGCTGACGTGTCGGGCATCGATCATTACTTGGGAATCACAGATTATCTAAACCAAACAAGATTTTTGTTGATAACCATAGATGGATATCCAAGGTTATCAAGGATAACCCCCCAACCAAACACACCCTAACTATTTTCAAAAATCACATTGTTGGTGCACATTTTAAACTTAAAATCATTGTTATTGGCTTATGTTTTTTTTATGTATGTCAAAAGGGAAGAGAGTACTTTAAGTTAGATTTCTTCAAATTTTTTTCATCTCCCAAGTATTGACCTAAATCCCTTAAGATTATAGTCAAACATCAAAAAGGGGGAGATTGTTGGTGCAAAAAGCATCAGATATAAACAGTCAACCATTGGTGTTTCAATGTTTGACAATATACCATGTTGGGACCGCGTGCATGTTGACATGGATGCGGGTTCGTAATTTTAAAATTAGTTACGTGCAGCGGAAGGTTTAGCATAAATAATTTCTCTAATTATTTAACCACACATCTAAGCATGTAATTTTATCTTGTGTAGACATGATCATATATTTAAAATTTTGTAGAAACATAAACTAATTTACGTATTACCTCGCGTAACTCGAAGGAAGGATGAGATCCAACCGTAAGCGTCCCTTGTGTAACACCCAATAATTTTCGTGAATTATTAGGAATTTTTCAGAATTTTCTGGCAATTTTTCTAAATAAAAATAAAAAGAAAAAGAAAAAAGTCCGGAGGGGGTTTGATCTCGCGACCACGCGGGAAGCCAGTCCTTAAGTGGACTCAGCTAGCCAGAAGGTTGGAGGGTATCAAGTAGAAAAAAGGATGGATCGAAATTATGTTATAGTTGAGTAAGCCCTTTTCATGAAGAGGTGTTTCAACTTCCGCTTAAGTTGCGTTAAATTCCCTTTAGGGATTGGCGTCGGCGCAATGAAGGGGCGAGAGGAGGCTGCGAAAATAGGGAGAAAAGCAAGGGTTTTCTTCCTCCTTCTTCTTCCTCTTGAGTAGAGAACCTAGGGTTCCTTCCCTTAGGCCAAGGAGTGAAGTTTCTTGCAAGGAAGAGAAAAAGGAGTCCTACGCTAGGATTTTACTATATACTTAGTGAGTTTTCTTCAAACAAAGGGGTAAGTAGATCACTCACCTGCAATAGAAGTAGTTTCGTATGTAGTTTCTTGTTGTAGAACCGTGATTTTGTGATCTAAGTGCATGCTTTAATAATATTGTTTTATTGTGTGATTTAAGTTTCTGAAAAATACATGTTTTATCATAGAACTTGAATTGGAGTAGGTTTTGTATATGTGAATCTAAGCATGATAAGACCAAGTTCTTGAAAAGTCCCAAAAATGAGTTTTGGGTTAAGGGCACGCAAGGTGCTCAATGAAAGTTCCAAGTAAAAAAAGTAAAGGTTTGTAGTGTCAAATTTATGGAAAAAGATGAGATAGCTTCATAAGTATAAACATTATGAGTAAGAAAGTATTTTACTTTTGTAAAGTGACATGTACCGGGCAAAGGAGAGGCCCACAGAAAGTTAGAAAGAAGCTCTAATAGGGTGCGGTGGCTCGCTACCCCGAAACCTATTAGGGATGCGCGCAATGGTACATTGATACCAGGTACAATGTCAAGGCCTAGAAAGTTGATTATTATTTTGAAGTATATGAGTATATGTAAGTGTTTCAATTTCCTTAAGTGCATGTTTTGTTACGAATGTTAACGTGGTTATGTTACAAGCATGTTAAAGAGCAAGAGCAAAGAAGTTAGTGTTTTAAAGTATGGAAATGTATAAGTATCAAGTCTAAAAAGAAATCATGAGCATGTTAAGTTTGCAAGTGTTTTGATGTAAGTAAATGCTTTCAAGCATGATTGAGCATGATAATTATATGAAAGTTCCCATGTGCAAGTATTTCGAAGTGCATGTATTTTGAAGCGAGCATACTTTGAAAAGAGCATGTTTATCATTGATCGCATGGATTTGTAAGTTAAGATTTACTTACTAAGAAAATCGCTTATTAGTTGCATTTCCTTCTATTGCAGATAAAGGTAAAGAAAAAGCATAAGCTAAGGAGGCGAACGGGACTTGCATTGATGTTCAGTGGCGGCGGCCGTGGGAGAGATTCTTGGGTTAAGTCTCATAGAAACTTGTGGTTAGTGTTTTGGAGTGGTAGAACGAAATGATCTTAGTTAAACATTGCATAGAGACAAAGTTAAGTACAAACTCTAGTATAGATTTCATATGTTTTGATAGTTTATTAAATTCCGCAAAGATCCTAATTGCAAGTAAATGGATTTGTTTTGGGTTGCTAAGATGTTTATAAAACTGGTATAGAGTATAGATTTGGAGTTATTTATCTATATGCTTTGGAAGAGTATGAATTATGGACCCTTGAAAGGAGTTCCCAGGTCTGAAACTGCAGTTTTCAGGCGTGCCAGTCGACTGTTTCAGATACTGTCGACTGCCCTATCGAACAGAACCTTCTGTTCGATGCACCTGTCGACTGCCATGAGGCCAGTCGATTGGTGTCGCGCACAGAAAGTTTCTGTTGCCGATACCAGTCGACTGGCCTTATACCAGTCGACTAGTGCCATTTAAAACAAAGTGTTGTAGGGCAGATGGTTAGTGCTTCAGTTTTACAACTAAGAGGTCTAGGGGTCAAATCCTTGCAAAGCAAATAAAATGAAAGTTATTTTTTTGAAAAAAAAAGAAAAAAAATTCAGAGCAAGTTAAGGGAAGTCAAGTAGTTGTAACCTAAGGCTAAGGATAAGGTTAAGTAAAAGTGGCGTCCGCCTTAAGGATGAGAAGTATGGGGTCGTCACAGAGTGGTATCAGAGCATAGTTTACACCCTTCCGCCACACTGATATCAAGCATCAATCCTGCCGCCTACCAAGTAAGAAGTTCATATGTTGTAGTTTTGTATGCTTTTCATTATTGACTGCTAGTATCAGTAAGTGCATGATGATAAGGAAGTATGTCAGTATTATTATATGCTATTATGTGCATGATTAGTAAATGCTATTATGAGTATGATGATCAGTAATGCTATTATGAGTATGATGACAATATGATGATATGACGTATGCTGATGAGTATGATTATAGTATGGTGATATGGCATATGCCATATGAGTATGATGATATGAGTAGGATGATAGTAAAGTAATGAAATGCCCTTATTGATGAAATGTCATTATCCTCTTTATGATATAAAGTAAGAGAATGTCAAGAGGATGTTCTAGATGATGTAAAGTAAGAGAATGCCAAGAGGACGTCCTAGAAAGGCCCAAAACGAGGAGCGAGCTCCTAAAGGGCAAGAGGCAGAGTCAGTACCACCACCAAATCACTTAGAGGTGATAGCGTAGTTATGGAGACAGTTAGCAGAATAACAGCAAGTTATTGCCACCATGATAGCTAACCAGTAGGCCACTCCTGTTACCCCGTTGGTGGCAAATGTAGTGGCACCAGTTGTGACCAAAGACCCATTGGTTACTTCTGTAATCCTGGCAAGGGGGGGGGGTAAGGCAAGAAGCGTACCTCATTCAGTAGAAGAAACTGAAGCCAGGGAACTTCCCAGGCACAAGCTGTTGGGACCGGGTGCATGTTGACAAGGATACGAGTTCGTAAAATTTTAAATTTTTACGTGCAGCGGAAGAATTTGCATAAAATAATTTCCTAAATTATTTTAACTTCGTATCTAGCATGCAACCTTATGGTGTGTTGACATAATCATAAAATAAAACTTTGCAGAAAAATAAACTAATTTACTTTATACCTTTCGTAACTCGAAGAAAGGGACGAGATCCAACCGTAGCGTCCCTTGGAAGCTTCGCCTCTATTTGCGTCCACGACGAGTTCTCTTCGGGATGACTTCGCAAAGTCACAAGTTTTGTGCCGACGAGAACTACTAGATCCTCGGAGGGCACAACTAGAAGAACAAGAGAAAAGATAGGAAACTAACCACCAAAGTAACGGAATCGAAATTCCGGGAAGAGAGGAGTTGTGATCCGCTTCTTCTTCTACTTGGTTGGCTTCTCCTTCTTCTTGATAGCTCACGGCAACTACACTAGGGTGTGCTAGGTGCGCCGGCCCTAGGTGGTAGGAAGGGGCGCCGGCCCTAATCCTCTTAAGGGGCGCCGGCCCTAATGAGGAAGAGAGAAAGGGAAGAGAAGAATAGAGAGAGAGGGAGAGGTTAGCTCTATTTCAACTAGTTAGGATTAAAGGCTTCCCTTTGGTTCCTTATATAGTTGCTTCTCCCTTGCCAAGTCTCCTCTTAACGGAATTAACGGATTTAGTTATCATAAGAGATTTATCCTATAAATTCTCTTATGAATTATTCCGTTTGAACCAAGTTTTATTATAACTAACTTTATAATAAAACTAATTAATTATCATAAGAAATTTATCCTATAAATTCTCTTATGAATTATTCCGTTTAAACCAAGTTTTATTATAACCAACTTTATAATAAAACTAATTAGTTATCATAAGAAATTTATCCTATAAATTCTCTTATGAATTTTATTATAACTAACTTTATAATAAAACTAATTAATCTCTCCTTTTATTATGGAATAAATTTTATAAGAAATTTATAAACTTTCTTATTATGGATAAATCAATTCATAATTGATTTTATTAAAATAAACCATTCCATGGATCATTTTAATTTTCATAAAAAGAATAAATTTTTATAAATTTATTTATATAAATTTCTTTACACAAATTTATTTATCCATAATTTATAAAACAAATCGCACTAGATTTATTTTATTAATTAAACCAATTAAATTGGTTCCTTCCCTTTAATGTGGCCGGCCACCCTCTTTGGCCGGCCACTTCAAGCCCCACCAATCGCGAATTAAACTCATTTAATTCGCCCAATAAGCCTTCAAAAGACTTAGCCATTTTTAGCTTCCATTGCGCCTCTGATTAACTCAGATTTGACTTATTTCTCTTGATTGGAAAATCCAATTTTCAACTCGTTTTAAATCCCTCGGATTACTCGTAGTGCGTGTGACTAAATAGGCTTTCGATTTATGTTGGTCGTCTATAATCAACTAATTATAGAACGATCATGAGTGGCACCTAGTAGTATATCATGATCCCCAATTAAACGAAAGATCAACGGTTTAACCTCAGAAGAAATTATTCTGAAATCCTTCAGCAGCTCTAATGAATCGTGCCCCATTCCCTTCACCATCTTATACCCACTTGGTTCAGGACACGGTCTATTTGTGTCAGTCTCCACTAGGCTGACTACGTCACACCTAGCCCAAGTAATGTCATTCTCATCCTTTGGATTTCTAATTACTCTCATGTATTTTAGAGACTCGCACTCCAAACATTATTTACTCTGGCCAGAGGTTTTGAGTAACAATCCGACGATAGGCCTGGGTATACATCTCCTCGCAAGGAGTGGTGAATCCTTTGTAGGCTGTTCAAACATCTTCGGGCACTTCGGCTTATACCCAATCATCCTGGGTCCACACCTCCTTGGAGATGCTTGCTTAAGATGTTAAAGTATAAGTCTCCATGACCAAGATGACTTGAACACCGCAAGTCAAAGGAACATCGCACTTAAGCCGCACTAAGAACTTCATTGACATATCTATATAGATTACCATATGAAGTCTTACAGCTAGTCACTCCAATGAACTAGTTCCCTTAACTAGCATCCATGTTTATCTCCGGACATCCCAATGTCACCAACCAGTGAGAATCAGCTGATTAGAGAATAACCCATGCTAGTCTCAACAGAATTGATAGTGTCCGTATTTATCATTTCATTGACTAGGGATATTTTCAATACTTCACATTTGCACATTTAGAGATAATCACTAGTTGTGATCCCATCACAAATTCTCTTATGCTGTGAGTTGTATTGCAGACATTCAGTATTTGAGTTTAAGATCCCAATCAAATACACAAGCATGTATACTCAAATAGTGAATTTTCATTTATTAAAATAAATGTTTTACAATCATAAGGCGATTGCCTTAGGACACTTCTCTCATATCACTAACACAAGCAAACCATGGGATGCTTAAGCATGGTTCAAAACGTTGGAAAGAATAGTAGGGCTATTGGACTGGCATGAGGTAGAGAAGATAAAGAGTGCATCTTTCTGACTTACGGGAGATGCTAGGATGTGGTGGGAGAAAGTTAAGGCCAAGAGAAATATCAGCTAGATGACATGGACCGACTTCGAGACTGAGTTCTTCGAAGAATATTTTCACATGCGAGTAACCAACAAGCATTACGACGAATTCACGAAGTTCAGACAAGGAGACTTATCCGTGGATGAAGCAGTGAAGAAGTTTAATTGGTTAGCTCGTCTGTGCCCAGAGTTAGTTAGCACAGAAAAAGAGATAGTCAGGCTAATGCTCAAGATGTTAAGGCCTGAGATAGCGTTAAATGGGGCTAGCGGTGTTAAGAGGCCGCAAACCTCCGAAGAACTGATAAGTAGTGCTTTGATCACTGAGCACTACTTAAACATTATAAAGGACACTAGAAATGTTGAACGATGAAGTTCTTATCAACCTTACCTTCGGGAGAGGTCATGGCATCTACTTAGTGGCTAAGAGCGGTATTAATTCAGATTTCCAACAGAGAACTCTATCGTAATTTAGTAGTCCTTGAGATGAAGGATTACGATATCATTTGAGGGATGGATTTCTTGAGCAAGTATAGTGCCTCTATTGAATGTCGCAAAAGAAGAGTAAAGTTCACACTAGAAGCAGAACTTCCATTCGAGTTTGTCGTAGACCCAAAGGGAAAGACAAAAAGGTTTCTTCCTAACCTACAAGCTCACAAGATGTTAGATAATGGATGTTCTAGTTATTTAGCACATATAGTAAATGTAAGGCAAAGAGAAGAGTTAAGTTAAGAAGATGTACGAGTAGTTTGTGACTATCCGGAGGTGTTTCTTGAAGAGTTACCAAGACTGCCTCCCAATCGAGAAATTGAGTTTGAAATTGAGTTGGCTCCAGGGACCAACCCAATTTCAAAGGCACAGTATCGTATGGCGCCAGCAGAATTAAAGAAGCTGCATGAACAATTACAGGAGCTGCTCGACAAGGGTTTCATCTGCCCTAGTCATTCACCTTGGGGAGCTCCTGTGTTGTTCATCAAGAAGAAAGATGGTTCCATGAGAATGTGCATAGATTATCGAGCCTTGAATAAGGTAACCATCAAGAACAGATATCCCTTGCCGAGGATAGATGACTTATTCGATCAGTTGAAGGGGGCCATGGTGTTCTCCAAAATAGATATGCGATCAGGTTACCATCAACTCAAAGTGAAGGAGAGTGATGTGCCAAGGACTGCTTTCAGTACAAGATATGGGCACTACGAATTTGTGGCCATGCCCTTTGGAGTGACAAACGCCCCTACGACGTTTATGGATCTAATGAATCGAGTGTTCAAGGATTTTCTTGACAAGTTCATCATTGTCTTCATTGATGATATCCTAGTGTATTCAAAGTCTCAGGAAGAACATGATGAACACCTGAAGATAGTGTTGCAGACCTTACATCAGAGGGAGTTGTACACCAAATTCTCAAAGTGTGAGTTTTGGCTTGACAAGGTGGCCTTTCTAGGCCACATCATCTCCGAAGAAGGCATTATGGTAGACCCGGCCAAGATTGAGGCAGTTAGTAACTGGAGTCGACCAACGAATGCTAGTGAGATCAAAAGTTTTCTGGGTTTGGCAGGGTACTACCGAAGGTTTGTAGGAGACTTTTCAAAGATAGCTTCTCCCTTTACAGCCCTTACGAGAAAGAATAAGAAGTATGAGTGGACTGAAGACTGTGAGCAGAGTTTCCTTGAGTTGAAGAAGAGACTGACAAGCGCTCCTATTCTTACAGTACCCGAAGGTGATAAGAGCTTTGATATATACAGTGATGCATCAAAGCTAGGACTTGGAGTCGTACTTATGCAAGAAGGCAAAGTTATAGCTTATGCTTCTAGGAAACTCAAGGATTATGAAAAGAAATACCCCACTCATGATCTGGAGTTGGCAGCTGTAGTCTTCGCTCTAAAAATATGGAGACATTACCTGTATGGAGTGCAGTGCAAGATTTATACAGATCACCAGAGTCTGAAATATTTCTTCACTCAGAAAGACCTCAATATGAGACAGCGAAGGTGGCTTGAGTTAGTGAAGGACTATTACTGTGAGATCCTTTACCACCCTGGTAAGGTAAATAAAGTAGCAGATCCACTAAGTAGAAAGACGTGTGCCACTTTGATGTCCTTGTCATCATTATCACCACCATTACAGAAGGAAATAGTAGATTATGGAGTTGAGATCATTTATGGGCAGTTAGCTCTATTGACACTAGAGTCAACCTTGCTTGAAGATATACAGAAAAGCAAGCTGAGGATTCTGATATCTAAAGGATCAAGCAAGAGATACAAGAAGGAGAAAGTAAAGAGTTTAGAGTATCTGACAGTGGGATACTCTATTATGGTGACCGTTTATGTGTCCCCAATGGTGAAGAGATGAGAAAGAAGATTCTTGAAGAAGCCCATAGAACTCCCTACTCAATGCACCCTGGTTCCACTAAGATGTACCAGGACTTGAAAAGAAGATTTTGGTGGTCCGGAATGAAAAGAGACATAGCTAAGTATGTCAGCACATGCCTGATATGTCAGAGAGTTAAAACAGAACACCAGAGACCAGGAGGTGTCCTACAACCCATTTAGATTCTAGAGTGGAAATGGGAAGACATAGCAATGGATTTTATAGTTGGTCTACCAAAGGCAACTAATGGCTATGATGCTATTTGGGTAATAGTAGACAGATTGACCAAGTCTACCCACTTCTTGGCAATCAAAGTGTCTTATTCGATTAAAAGATTAGCCCAGCTATACGTACAGGAAGTGATCCGACTACACGGAGTCCCGAAGACCATTATCTCTGATAGAGATGGTCGTTTCACTTCACACTTTTGGGAGTGCGTACAGACAGCGCTAGGCACCAAACTGAAGTTTAGCACAGCTTTCCATCCCCAGACTAATGGACAGACAGAGAGAGTGAATCAAATTCTAGAAGATATGCTCAGAGCTTGTGCATTAGATTTCAAAGGCAGTTGGTGCAAATATTTATGTTTAGCTGAGTTTGCCTACAATAACAGCTACCAAGCTACTATTGGTATGGCACCCTATGAAGCTCTTTATGGTAGAAAGTGCAGATCTCCCCTCTGTTGGTATGAAGGTAGTGAGAAGAAAGAAATGGGGTCTCAGACTGACCTTATAGATGATACTATAGAAGCTATAAAAAGCATCTGCCAGAGAATAGAAGCTGCTCAGAGTAGGCAGAAGAGTTATGCCGATGTACGCCGTAGACTGTTAGAGTTTGAAGTTAGGGATACAGTTTTCCTCAAGGTAGTGTTGGGGCAATCGACCCTGAGATGATCTGAAGGATCGTGATATTTTGATGAGTGGGCAATATGGTTAAGTTAGGATTTGTGTTGCTCTCACATGTGTACATAAGTGTACAGGTGTACAAGTACGCATGGACGTAGTTGATGTCTTCAACTGAAGGATGGCATGGAGATAAGCTGGAGGTTTACGTGCGCATCCGAGGGACCATTGATAGCAGAGATGATTAGCCGAGGGACACGGACTTCGAGGTGAACGTGAAGGGTGGCATGGAAGCAAGCTGGAGGCTTGCGTGCGCATCCGAGGGACGAGGGCCAAAGATGAAGAGTGTTGGGACCGTGTGCATGTCCACAAGGATACGGGTTCGTAAAATTTTAAATTTTTACGTGCAGCAGAAGAATTAGCATAAAATAATTTCCTAAATTATTTTAACCACGTATCTAGCATGCAACCTTATGATGTGTTGACATAATATAAATTAAAACTTTGCGGAAAAGTAAACAAATTTACTAAGTACCTCTCGTAACTCGAAGTAAGGGACGAGATCCAACCGTAGCGTCCCTTGGAAGCTCCTCCTCTATTCACGTCCACGCCGAGTTCTCTTCGGGATGACTTCGCAAAGCCACGAGTTTTGTGCCGACGAGAACTATTAGATTCTCCGAAGACACAACTAGAAGATCAAGAGAAAAGATAGGAAACTAACCACCAAGAATCGGAATCCAAATTCCGTGAAGGAAGGAGAGGTGATCCGCTTCTTCTTCTTCTTGGTTGGCTTCTCCTTCTTCTTGATGGCTCACGGCAACCAACCCTAAGGAAAGAAGTGCGCCGGCCCTAGGTGGATGAAGGGGCGCCGACCCTAATTGGCTCAAGGGGCGCCGGCCCTAGGGTGGAGAAGGGGAAGAGAGGAAGAGAATAAGAGAGAGAGAGGGAGAGAATTAATCTCTTGATAGCTCTATCGATTGGAATTAAGGGCTTGCCTTTGGTTCCTTTATATAGTAGCCTCTCCCTTGCCAAGTCTCCCTCTTAACAGAATTAACAGAATTAGTTATCATAAGAAATTTCTTATAAAGTTTCTTATGACTTATTCCGTTATTCTTAGTTTTTATTATAACTAACTTTATAATAAAACAAATTCTCTTTCCCTTTTAATTATGGAATAAATTTGTATAAAATTTTCTTATCATGGATTAATCAATTCATAATTGATTTTATAAATTAAAATTAAACCAATTCATGGTTCATTTTAATTTCCATAAAAAGAATAAATTTACTACAAATTTCTTTATAAATCTCTTTATATAAATTTCTTTATATATCAATTTATTTATCCATAATTTATAAAACAAATCGCGCTAGATTTATTTTATTAATTAAACCAATTAAATTGGTTTATCCCCTTTTTAATGGCCGGCCAAACCAAGAGGGTGGACACCCTCTTTGGCCGGCCAAACCAAGTCGTTTCCATCGCGAATTGAACTCATTTAATTCGCCCAATAAGCCTTCAAAAGACTTAGCCATTTTAAGTTTTCGTTGCGCCTCTGATTAACTCAGATTCGACTTATTTCTCTTGATTGGAAAATCTAATTTTCAACTCGTTTTAAATCCCTCGGATTACTCGTAGTGCGTGTGACTAAATAGGCTTTCGATTTATGTTGGCCGTCTATAATCAACTAATTATAGAACGATCATGAGTGACACCTAGTAGTACATCATGACCCCCAATTAATCGAAAGATCAACGGTTGACCTCAGAAGTAATTCTGAAACCCTTCAGCAGCTCTAATGAATCGTGCCTCATTCCCTTCACCATCTTATACCCACTTGGTTCAGGACATGGTCTGTTTGTGTCAGTCCCCACTAGACTGACTACGTCACACCTAGCCCAAGTAGTGTCTTTCTCGTCCTTTGGATTTCTAATTACTCTCATGTATTTAAGAGACTCACACTCTAAATATGATATACTCTGGCCAGAGGTTTTGAGTAACAATCCGACGATAAGCCTGGGTATACATCTCCTCGCAAGGAGTGGTGAATCCTTTGTAGGCTGTTCAAACATCTTCGGGCACTTCGGCTTATACCCAATCATCCTGGGTCCACACCTCCTTGGAGATGTTTGCATAAGATGTTAAAGTATAAGTCTCCATGACCAAGATGACTTGAACACCGCAAGTCAAAGGAACATCGCACTTAAGCTGCAATAAGAACTTCATTGACATATCTATATAGATAACCATATGAAGTCTTACAGCTAGTCACTCCAATGAACTAGTTCCCTTAACTAGCATCCATGTTTATCTCCGGACATCCCAATGTCACCAGCCAGTGAGAATCAGCTGATTAGAGAATAACCCATGCTAGTCTCAACAGAATTGATAGTGTCCGTATTTATCAATTCATTGACTAGGGATATTTTCAATACTTCACATTTGCACATTTAGAGATAATCACTAGTTGTGATCCCATCACAAATTCTCTTATGCTGTGAGTTGCATTGCGGACATTCAGTAGATGAGTTTAAAATCCCAATCAAATACAAACATGTATACTCAAATAGTGAATTATCATTTATTAAAATAAATGTTTACACTCATAAGGCGATTGCCTTAGGACACTTCTCTCATATCACTAACAAAGAGGGCGTAAAGGCAATAGTTAAGACTGCTGGTAATGAGTCAACTAGGTTGAGAGAGGCTGAGTGTGAGTGCTTGTACTCAGGGGCTAAGCTGGGAGGGTGTTGAGTGTGAGAGAGACTTGTACTCAGAAGTGAAACCCTAGGCTTAGGTGTGTCCCAGTCGACTGGCCCAGGGGCAGTCGACTGGTGTTGACTAAAACAGTTGGCAGATTCGAACGTTGTGCTGTAACGATCGGATTTGAGTGGGACCAGTTGACTGCCCGTGGGCCAGTCGACTGGTAGCGACTGTTCTCAGATCACGGGCAGTCGACTGGTAGCGACTGTTCTCAGATTCGAGCCCTATTTGAAGGGGCTCGTTTCCTACTATCTTCTTGACGAAACATGCTTGGATAGGACATGTTAGTAGTCTTGTATACTCAGAAAGTGTCCTTGGTGTTGTGGCGAGGTTTCTCCACCCACAAGGAGCGACGAGTTCTAGCCGGAGGTAATTCGGGGTTTGATCCACTGATGGATTGTTGGATTAGTCACCCGACCGGGGTGGATACCAACTAAAATCGCCGTGTTAGCATTGGTTAGTGATTGTATTATTGTTTTACTATTATTTCCGCTGCGCTAACAACTTTGTAGAGATCTAAACAATCCGAAAAAGTGCATTCACCCCCCCCCCCTCTGCACGCCTTAGACGATCTATCAGTTGGTATCAGAGCAAGGTTCCGCTCTTCATCGGACTAACCGCCGAGGGAGCACTTGCTAGAGGAGAAGGGTCATGGATGACAAGTTGGGTGACGATATCAACTCACCACCATCATATGAGCATGAAAATTTTGACTATTGGAGGGATAGAATGAAGATGTGGCCCGGGATGGATTGGGAGTGTAGAATGGCTATTGAAGATCCATTTGAAATCCCCAAGGACAAGTATGGCAAAAGGCTTCGCCCTAGATATTGGACAAGTGAATAACAAGACCAAGCTAGGGCCAATAAGAAGGTAATAAATATTTTAATTAATATGTTGTCTGATCACATTTTGAGTGATATAGGGAAATATTCGAATGCATGCGAATTGTGGAATAAGTTGGAAGAAATTCATAAGAACCCTACATCAACTCTAAGAGTGGAAGAGATTGAGGAAATTGACTCAAGTATTGAAAAAGATAAAGAAGAAGTTGAATTGTCAAGAAGAGTGGAAGAGATAAGTGGAGAAGCACCCCATTCCATTCAAAGAAGAAGAAGAAATGACAAATTCAAATGTTGAAGGGGAGGACAGACGCTCAAACATCCAAGAGCAAGAAAGGATTACCACCTGTACCAAAGCTAAATCAAAAGATCACATCACCTGCTTTGGTTGCAACAAAAAGGGGCACTACAAGGATAAGTGCCCACTAGGTAAAAAGGAGGTAATTCCTAAGCCCAAATTCATTCAGTTTAACTCTAATATGGGTTGTAGGAACAAGGAAGGTCAAAAGAAAAGAAGGAACATCCGATGTTTCACATGCGGGGAGCTAGGGCATTACCATACAAAATGCCCAAGGAAAGGAGAGTTGAAAAAGATGGAGCACCTCAGAAAATGGGAGAGAGAAGAAAGGAAGAGGAGCAATAATCAAGGGGGAGCCTCAAGGGTAAGGAAGGTAACCTCTAACTTTACTTATGCTTCCAATTATTCAATGAATGCTCAAACTGTTTGTTTGAATGATAGAATTAATAGTACTTGCTTACCCATGCATGTTGTTGGTTTTAAATATCATGATAGAAACAATTTTGTATGCCAAAACACCAAGAATTCTATGGTTCATGATAAGTCAAGAAACTCTAGGAATAAGGACCAAGACATGAACCTTAAGAATGGGGGAAAATGCTTAGCAAAATAAGTAGGCCTAGAAATGATCAAATTAGGTCTAGTGATTCTAAGGTTAGGATGTTGGAGAAGGAAAATCATGTTTTAAGAGTAAGACTTGATGAGTTGGAAAGAAACATTGGTAGAGTAATTCAAGGGTCCAAGGATGTGAACACAATCTCAAAGGACCAAAAGTATAAGAATGGTAGGCAAAGTTTAGGATACTCTTCTAGGAGGGCCAATGTTGATAAAGTATCATACTCAAGGATGCCCTATAACTATGGTAGAGAAAAAGTCAAAAATAGCAAAGAAAAGCCATTTAATAGGAAAGAAAAGAAATTGATCAACGAAAAGGTCTATCGGATTAAGAGAGTAATGATGGAAAGTCAAGAAGCACCGGAGGAGCACCGGTGTGGTCTTGCCGTTATAGAAAAGTTACCTAGGAAAGTAATTAGGGATAGAAGCTCTAGGAGTCAAGACGAGTTCCATGGTCAATGGGTCTCAGGTGGTTTACTTCTGGGAGATTGAAAAGAACTATGAGGTGTGCCAAGAGGTTTAAAAGACTAAGGGTAGTCTTAATTCTGGAGAGTTGGCACACTTAAGGAAGGATTATAAAGGAAAAAGGTGAAGATAGGATGTTAATTGAGACAAATCGATTTTAATGCCTAAATACCATATAACTTAATGCTATGAATGGACTATGGATGATTATGGAAAGTAGCATCAAGGTGAGGTCCAAACTAGAACTTTTGGAAAAAGTTTTATGATATTTCCTTTGAGAAACTCGGAGTTTGTACCAAACTTGGGATTTGTGATGACATTGACTAAAATTATATTTTTCCCAAGTAAATATAGGATCCACAAATATCCCTGCAAGATTTCAGAATTTTTGAAAATTTGTGGAATTAGTTAGACATTTCTGAAATTCGGACTGAAAAACTGAACTTCAGAACATCAGACACCAGTCGACTGGTTGGAGGCCAGTCGACTGGCAAAGGCCACAGAATACAATTACGGTGTGGCCCAGTCGACTGTCAGGAAGTCAGTCGACTGAGAAAACCCATAGAATGTAATTACGCCCTGAACCAGTCAACTGGCCCAGGGGCAGTCGACTGGTTCGCAGGTTTTATAAAAGGGGAGGGCACGCCGAGAAAGCCAAACCTAGGGTTTTGGCTGCTTGTTCCCGGCGATTTTCTCTTCCTTTCAACTCCTCCTCCATCGTAAGCTCCTCCTAAGCCCTAAACATCTTCCCTAAGGCCTCTTCTAGCTCCGATCTACTCCTAGGGCTGTTCAAAACTCTTCTTTTCAAGTCATATTCTCAAACTTGGATCACAATGAGGAGAATGAAAAGGTATTGTGCTTTAAGGGTTATTTTTCTTGGTTAAAGCAATATGTTGACACTAACATGGAATATTTGTGTGTATTTCTTGATGTTTTTCTCTTATGGGGGATATCATGGCATGCGTGTGTACGTGTGGGTTTTAGTTTGGCATCTAAGAAGAGGTCAAGAGGTGAAGGATCATCTCAATCCGGGGTGTCTAGGTTTCGATCTGTCGAGTGTAGGAAGAGGTTTGCTGAAAATGAGTTCATTACAATGAACTGTCGTTACCTTAATAAAGCCTACTTCCAGGACAAATCCCCACAAATTACCAACATGATCACACATTTTAGGTTAGACAAACTGGTCTATTGTAAGCACAACATTAACATTGATTTATGTCAAGAATTTTATGCCAATTTGACTTGCATCGATTCTAATCATAATCTTTATGAGTCCATGGTGGCTGGAGTCACTATTCCTTTCTCTCCCATGGTTCTAGCTAGTTTTTTAGAGTGTAGAGCATCAGGTAATGCATCTGTCTATTTTCCTACCGTTATTGAGCCTCTCTCTCTTGATAATGTCTCCATTGACCATATTCATGTGCACTACTTCAGGAGACATAGACATGAGTCAGAGCGCACTTTTGATGATAAACCGATGAGTCCATACAACCATGTTCTATACAAAATTGTCATTGAATGCATACTACCAATTGTCACCAAGGGACGGGCAAGGATTAGATTACCCCATTTGGTTATGATGTACGCTCTAGACAGGAGGATAGATATTGATGTTTCCCTGCAAGTGTTCACAGCCATTGTCCACTTTTCCCAAAGTGTTAATGGGAAAATATATATGGCCTTTTGTCACCTGTTGATCGAGTTCTTTCACTCTCGAGGCATCCGTGTATCCGATGGTCAGGTCAGGCACCTGTCTAAGGAATATGATCAAATTGGCACCCGCCAATTATCCTTAGCAGGGATTGAGTTTAGACAGGGGGCATTTGCTTGGAGGGAGCGCCCAGAGGCCGCTGATGAAGATGAGGAGCCCACAGAGCTGGTCACCCGCGCAGAATTTACTCAGTACCGTGAGGTTGTCCATGGGCTCCGTACGGATGTCCACACCATCCAGGGGGATATTCAGAGCCTCCAGCAGGGTCAGGCGGCGACTCAGAGGGAGGTACAGGGCCTCACAGACTTCTGTCAGGGCTTTATGACTAGGCAGGAGGACATGTATGTGATGATGCAGCGATGGGATTTACTATATCAGGGTCCTCTTGCTCCTCCTCCTCCTCCTCCAGATGGTGACGATGTAACGACCCAGAAAATTTTTCTAATATTTCTTTAAAATAGTGAGCATGTCTAGATAATTTTTCGAGGGACCTAGGAACATTAACACGAATTTTAACCTAGAAATCCATGTTTTTTCCATTTAAATTGGGGAAAATGGGCATTAATGGGCCTTACATGGGCTTTCTAGTACCATGATTATTGGTAAATTTTAGGTAAAAATTTATAGAAATATAAAGAGATTTTAATAAGAAATATTAACATAATTATGGGGGAATTTTTAAGGGATTTTCGAAGTATTGGAAAAATAAAATAAAAATAAAATAAAAATAAAATGGAAAATTAGTTCATGCACCAAGGATTGAACCTTGGACCTCTTGTACAACCATGCATGCTCTAACCAATTCACCTAGCAAGGGAGTGCTATGAGGAAATGAAGTGGAATATGGTTAAGGCTTAGGGAAAAGGAAGAGTCACTATGGGAAGAGACACCATGACTCTTCACTTACCCTCCTTGATGAGTTATAAAGAGAGGCATGGGGGGTTACTTCTCTTCTTCCATCAAGTCACCTTTCTTCCTCCCTCCTTCTTCATCCTAGCCGAAACCCTCAAGAGGGATTCTCCCTTGGAAAAGGTTCACCTAAGGCTCCATCTCCAAGATCCAAGGCTCTTATAAGGGTACAAGGGCTAGGGGTGGTCAAGAGGCAACAAGATCTTCATCCTTCTTCCAAATCTAAGGTCTATAATCAAGAACAACCAATGTAAGACTCCCTCACCTATGGTATAATAGCTCTCCTTGAAGTTTACCATGATATGAAAGTCTTGTTTGAATTTTATGTTGAAAAAAAAGGAAAAGAGCCATGAACCCTAACCTAGGTTTCGGCCACTATAGGTTTTTGGGTCCAAAATGATGTTAAAAATATTACTCATGCTTTCTAATGTTTTTCCATGATGAATATAAGTTAAAATGAGATTTGGAGAAATTTTGGGGTACCCTAGGATCTCCTAGGGTTTCGGTCAACACCATGAACCCATGGGTAGGGTTGGATCTAAACCTTCAAGTATGTGTTTTGTGTATTATCATGATATAAGGGAGATTGAGGATGACTTATGTGAATTTTCACAAGCCTTTGTGACCCTATAACTTTCGGCCAAGTAGGGGTCTAGGGCAAAGAGTTAGGGCTTCCCTCAAGCAAGGGTCCTAATGGCTCCTATGGTATAGTATGGAAGGTGTTAGATGTTTAATTGGAAATTCTATGAATTTATTCATGCACCCATGGCCCCTTATATGTTTCGGCCAACCCTAGGAAATAGGGCTTGGAGTTGGGGTGAACCCTAATCATGTGCCTAAATGGCTTCTTATGACTCTATAGGTAATGTATGGTTGTTTCTTTACCTTATGATATCTTACATGTTAATTGAATGATGGAACCCTTCCTTATAGGTTTCGGCCAAGCATGCTAAATAGGGTTTGGGGGTGGGAGTTAGGGTTTGAAGAATAATGGTTTATGCATTATTATGAAGTATATATAAAGGTTCAAGCATGTGGTAGAAATTAAGTTACCTATAACCCTAACCTTAAGCACCATGTTTCATGTTTGTATGTTTATGATTGGATGCCATGCTTAATAGGGTTATTTATGAATGTCTTGTGTTCTATGCCATGCACTTGAACGGTGGGTAGTATGTTTATGGAAGTCCTACTTATGTATGCTTGAGATGAATATCATGCTTATGTATGAAATGCAATGTTTACCTTATATATCATGATCATGCAAACTCTATGGAGTAGGATAATTGTCTATGCAAACATGTCATGTTCAATGAATATAATGCAATGCTTACCTTATATGCCATGATCATGCAAGCACTAGGAATAAGAATGATGTTTATGTAAGTAGGTCATGTTCTATGAATGAAGATGCATGTTATGTTTATAAAGGAAAATGCATGTTATGTCTATGAATGAAAGTGCATGCTATGTTTTATGAATAAAGATGCATGCCATGTTTATGCATGACAGCACGGTCGATGGTCGACGGTACGACGGTCATGAGGACTGGTAAATGGGCCGGTAAATGGGCCGGTAGACGGGTCGGGGTCGTTACACATGCCATGTTTATGAATGAAGATGCATGCCATGTTTTATGAATAAAGATGCATGCCATGATATATGAATGATGAAGCATATGAAGTATTTTACTTTATGAATGGGCTTGTACCGGACCGAAGTATGGGTCCAAGGGATGGGCACCTTAAGAACGCCCCGGTTCTGGACTACCGACTATGTTGTCCACGGTTCTGGCACTACCGAAGCTGTGCAATAGGGATGGGCACCTTAAGAACGCCCCAGTTCTGGGACTATCGACTATGCTGCCCTTACCCTAGTAGGTCGGGGCTCGCTACCTCGTATTTACTTAGGGATGCGCGCTTATGATGTATGTATGTGGTACAAGCCGGGGACCCCCAATGATGTTATGATTATGTTTAAGTATTTAAAAGTATGATTTTAAAAGTTAAGCATCCTTATGTATATGCATTAGACTCATGCATTCATTCATGTTATGCATTATGCCATGATAGTAATGTCTTATACTTATGTCTCATGTCAAGAAATATGCATGATAGTAACGATTTATGCTTATGGTTATGTTAAGAAGATGCCCATATGATATGATAGAAAGCATGCCTATGTTTATGCCATACAGGTTAGTTCATGCTTTATGTTTATGTTTATGCCACGTATCATGCATGTTAAGAATGTTTCCTTATGTTTATGTTTACGCCATGTATCATGCATGTTAAGAATGTTCTTTATGTTTATGTTTATGCCAAGTATCATGCCATGCTAAGAATGTTTATTATGTTTATGTTTATGCCAAGTATCATGCCATGCTAAGAATGTTTATTATGTTTATGTTTATGCCAAGTATCATGCCATGCTAAGAATGTTTATTATGTTTATGTTTATGTTTATGTTCATGCCATGTCAAATATATGCTAAGTGATCATAGAGGATTATGTTCTAAGTAAAGCACTAAGTATGTTAATGTTTCATGTGCTCATGATTAAGTGATGAATGGTTTTAGTGAGTTGGAAAGAGTCTTACTAAGCCTTTGTGCTTATAGTCTTATTTCCTTATATCGCAGATCACGCAAGGGGATAGTAAGGAAGCAGCAGGAGGGCAAGAATGCATGTGTGTGGTAGTGACTTGGCCAAGAAACAATATGTTTGCTCGTCTTATGCTAGAACTTTACCTTTACTACTTATGTGTTTGAATGGGGACTTATGAGACTCTATGACATGATGCTAAGTATGACATGATGCTAAGTATGACATGATATGATGCTAAGTATGAAGTTAATATGCCAAGTTCCCATGTCATGATGTTAGGAATGGTAGTAGGTGCATGTAGGTGTAAGTTTAAAGTTTTTCGCTGCATTATGATGTCCACCTGCCCTACTCATGTTAACGTAACGCCGCTTTATGGAAAGAAAAAAAAAGCGGGCGTTACAGACGACCACATGTACCTTTGATCTGATGCCGCAGATCTTGAGAGTTTTCAGTGTTAAGAGTAATTTGTATTGTTATGATATTACACCTTTTAAACACTATGTCTGTATTTGGATGACTTTTGGCCTTGTTGGCCCTAGGTACCTTCGTAAGAGTTATTTGCTGACAGACCCTATGACTCTATGCATTATGTTTGTTCCTTTATGCTTGCTTCAATAGTGTCTTTGATAGGTATTTGAATGCTAACATATTGTTCACACATTTTGGTTTAAATTATACCCTTGTATACATGCTAAATGATGCTTTAAATATTGCCCGAATAATGGATGGTTCTCTTATGATTATTGTATACAGACTCATGATATATTTGAAATTTGATAATGATTACTATCTAATATCGTTTGGTTGAAAATCACGAGGACATCATGTTTAGAAGAAATGATCATTACAATATAAGGGAGGTTTCAAAATGAATACATTTGTTTAACAAAGGGGGAGTTTGGGAATCATTTTGAATGTCAAATGGAGTTGCTAGAAATTGACAAGTATAGGATATCATCAGAAGAGGTCAACATTGATACAAAGTTTAGACAATTTGAGAATTTTAGAGTTTGAGCCAAAAGTCAAGCACGGTTGGTATTTTTCATTAACCAAATTTTTCTACGGTAGGGAGTACCTTAACAACTGTGCTTGCAAAGTTTCATATTTTTCCAGATTTTCTAGAATTTTTTATTAGTTTCTGAATTTCGGCTGAAATTCTGAAATCTGTCGTATCAGTCGACTGCCCTGGGGGCAGTCGACTGATAAAGATGACAGAATGGGTTTTTGGTGATTTCTGAAGGATCTTTCAGAAATATTGTTAAGTGTTGCCGGGGGCAATCTTTTGATGGTGTCAAAGGGGGAGAACTTGAGTATTAAGTTAGTTTTGGGTTGAAACTTAAACTTAGGCTTGGTTGTGCTTTAGAGTTAAGTTGGGAAAACTTAACTTGGGAGTAGCAATAAAGATTGAAATTTGAGAAAGCATAGGTTAAGGGGGAGGTTGTCTCTTGTATGCTATGCTTGAATTTCAATTGCTTTTGCTAGTGTTATTGCTATATGTTTACCTAACTTAACATATTACCACACATCAAAAAGGGGGAGATTGTTGGGGCAATCGGCCCTGAGATGATCTGAAGGATCATGATATTTTGATGAGTGGGCAATATGGTTAAGTTAGGATTTGTGTTGCTCTCACATGTGTACATAAGTGTGCAGGTGTACAGGTACGCATGGACGTAGTTGATGTCTTCAAGTGAAGGATGGCATGGAGGTAAGCTGGAGGCTTACGTGTGCATCCGAGGGACCATTGATAGCAGAGATGATGAGCCGAGGGACATGGACTTCGAGGTGAACGTGAAGGGTGGCATGGAGGCAAGCTGGAGGCTTGCGTGTGCATCCGAGGGACGAGGGCCAAAGATGAAGAGGGCGTAAAGGCAATAGTTAAGACTGTCGGTGCAGGAAGCACCATATCGAACCTTGTTTTGATATTGACAAAGGGTTCAAAGTTAAGTATTATTGGTGATCTAACAATGTTACTCAAGTGTGCAGGAAAAGTTCTAGCGAAAGGCTGCTAGGCACCTGGCAAAGGACTGTCAGGAAACAAAGTCCTAGTGAAGGGATGCTAGGCACCTGGCAAGGACTGCCAGGAAACAAAGTCCTAGTGAAGGGCTGCTAGGCACCTGGCGAAGGACTGCTACGCACCTGGCGAAGGAATGCCAGGAAACAAAGACCTAGCAAAGGACTGTTAGGCACTTGGCGAAGGAATGCCAGGATACAAAGCCCTAGGGAAGGACTGCTAGGTACCTGGCGAAGGAATGCCAGGATACAAAGCCCTGCGAAGGACTGCTAGGCACCTAGCGAAGGAATGCCAGGATACAAAGACCTAGCGAAGGACTGCTAGGCACCAGGCGAAGGACAACTTGGTACTGAAGACCTAGCGAAGGACAGCTAGGCACCTGGCGAAGGACTGCTGGGCAAAAGTCCAACCGGAGGAGCCGGTTGGCATCAGGTAAATTCTCCCGAGTGGAGTAGGTGTGGACACGTTCCCCGTCGAGGGAACAGTAGGCGTTGGTTCGACCTAGGGCTCCATTGTGGAGGCCCAAAGTCAGAACCAAGACAGCTAAGGCTGTATAAAATTAATATAATATTGCTCTATGTTGTTTTGGACTAACCCTGGATGCAGGACCGAATGAACGAGTGTCGGCAGCTCAGAGAGCCTCAAAGGAGTGAGGCGGAAGCTGAGTAGGGCGCCCGGAGTGTCCCGGGCGCCCCCAAGGTGAACACAAAACAAAGTAAAGCAAAATGAGCTTCGGCAGCTTATGGGCAGGGCGCCCCCCTGCTCCCGGGCGCCTGATAAGTACCATTTTATTGATTATTTTAGTTGCTAAAATCCATGTTTGACCCATGTTTTACTTGCTTAATTGTGAAATTACCCTAGGTTTTAGAACTTGCTTTTATTTTGGACTTAATTACAAATATGTACATATTTGGATTATTTGACCACTAAATTTTTGATCTATTTTTATAGGCATGAAAGGTTCATGGACCTAGGGCATACTGGGTCAAACTTGAGTCGGAAGTGGACCCGGATCGAGTTATCAAGCTTCGGATTAATCCGGGCCGTCCGATTCAAAAGCGGCTAGATCTGAGCCATCTGGGACCATCTGAGGAAATCCGAGCTAGGGTTAGGGTTGATCAATCACTCTGATCATGATCTGAAGGTTTCATCCCAATCAGAGCTCATTCAACCGTTGGATCAAGCTCAGAGAGTTCTAGATCATCCATTCATAGATTAGGATGATCTGGACCATCCGTTGCACATCTGGAGGATCCGAGCTACCACGAGGCAGATCCTGACCCCTGATCATCATCATCAAAGTTTGGATTAAATCAGAGCAAGATCAGCCGTTGGATTTTCTCAAATCAATCTGGGTCGTCCATTCATATGTATTTAATCAAACATTTCCTAGCCTTCAGCCTCGTCGCATCTTCGCCGCAACAGTGTTCTTCATCATTTTTCTACACATTTTCTTCAGTTTTTCTTCAATCCGAGGCGCGACCACCTCAATTCTTTGCTTGGATCGAGATTTGGATCATTGGGGGATAGCTCTTTGGAGATTTCAGCTCAAAATCGCGCTGGAACAGGGGTTGTTTGAGGGTTTCGGCAGCTCTGCAATTCAGTCACTTGAATCTCACCCACAAGCCATCTCCAATCATCTGAGCCACTTGTAGGGGTTCTCAGGTTAGCTCAGATGATTCTCAAATCATCATCGCAGTTCCATCAATTGAGATAGAGTATATTGGATTGGAAATTCCAGCCACGTGCTAATTTTGAGCAGAGTCGACTGTAGAGATGATTTCCCACTAATTTACTGAGCTTAGGGGTTCGAGGCCAGCCCTTGCGTGACGAACAAGGAGATCTTGAGCTAATGGAGTGATTGGGGTTTAGATTTCTTGTTGTAATTTCAGTTTGTAGCTGTAATTTTGAATCTGCCACTGTTTCATTTCTGAATTTTTTGTATCAGCTGTTCAGTTTCGTTTACTTAATTGTTTCTGCTTAAATTAGTTTCAATTCGGCAAGTTAAGTAGATTTATTTGTTTGTTAGTGAACAATTGAGTTAATTTTAGTTTGTTTCGCATAGTTTAATTTCTGCAATTTCTTTATTCTGTTGCGTGCCATTTCATTTCCTGCGTATCAGTTTAGATTTCAGCAAGTTTCAGTTTAGTTTTCTTCATCTATTCTGCAACTGAGGTTGATGAATTCGATGTTAGTCTGTTCTGTTTGTAGCTGCATTCGAGTTGTGGTTACACCTCTGCTTTTGGTTCTTGCATTTTAGTGTTTGTTCTGCTCATTCCTTGTTCTGAAACAGTAATCCCTGCGTATCACTATTTCTGCAAATTCAGTTAGTTTTCTGCAATTCTCAATTTGTAGTGCAATCGAACTCAGCTTATTCATTCAGCTTTTGTAATTAAATTGTTGCATGCATCCTTGCGTTTAGTTTTTGAAAGTATGAATGTATTTCTGCACTCGAATCACTGCACTTGAAGCAGTTTTTCTGCATTTTCATTTCTGAATTTTGCTTTAGCTTGCATCTGTTGTCTTTGCATCCAATTAGTGACATCTGAAACTCTACATTTAATTCTTGTTTACCCGCGCATCAACTCTGCATCCAGCTGTCTGAATTTCTGCATTCAGATCTTGAAATTCTGCATTCATCCTTGCATTGAGTTTGTTCCGAATTGATTCTGAACTGCGGTTCTTCTTATGAACATTACTTTGCAACTTGATTCATTCACATAGCAGTTAGGATCACTTCTTGCATATCAGTCTTGTGCATGCATTTCTGCATCTGAATCGAACATGCAATCCTGCACATGCATTTTCTGCAATGGTTTGTTTTTCGATTGATTAATCACGAGTTTCTGAATATTTCCATACATGTGTACTTCTTCATTGATAGCATGCCTTTCTAAGCTGCATTGCGCAATTGAAAAGTCCGCAGTTAATCTCAATCTGTGGCACATTAGCTTCTCTCATCTTTGTCTCAAGTTGTTAAGTGCTAGTACTTTGTATCAAGTTAGCTTTGGCACTTATTTTGTATCAGTTTGTTGATGGATTGCTTTGCATTTGGTTAGTTATGAGTGGTTAATCCGAAAGCAATTCTCTGCATTTAATATCAGCTTTTGGCACATCAGATTTTATTCTTGGTATCAAATTGCTTCACTTCCTCACTCGGTATCAAGTCTTCATGCCCGAAATTATGGTTATAATTCGGCATCAGTTTCAATCATAATGGCTGCACTGTTTTGATTCAGTTACTTAGTATTTGGAATGCAATTGATATAGAACTTGTTATTATGTTTGAATTTCCAAATCTGAAATCTACTTTGGTTTGATTGAGTTCTAATTGGTTGAGTCTTCCATTGCATTTATATAGCTTAAGTTGCTTCATTAAGTTTCTCCCCTTTTCCTTGTGGTTTAATTTCCAATTGCAACCCAAAACCCAATTTTATTTGAAACCGAAAAATATCAACGACACACAAACACGAGCTCGAATCAAACAAACTCTCAACTAGTCCCCAGGAAAAATACGACCTGTGGCCCCTTTACTACGTTTTCATTCTTGATTGCAAAAAGGGTTTCGAGCATTTATACACATCTAAATTTGAGACCCACACATCCGTGACATCTATTTCGTGGCTATCAAATTTTTGGCGCCGTTGCCGGGGAAGCAACTAGTTGATTTGTTAGATTTTTGCTTGTGTGCTTATGGGCATATCATTTGATTCTATTTTCTTGTGCTTTATCTTTTGTATACGGTTGCTGCCATTTTTCTTGTTTGTTTTGTGACAAGACTGTAAGATCAAAATGTTTTCACCAGATGACTATACAGAGCTCAAAGATGCACTGGTGGGGTTAAAAAATGTAGTTAAGCACTGGAATTCCCAACTAAGACCCAACAGTGATACATCTACTTTTCAGCCACCATTACAACAATTCCAGCAACCACAACAATTCCAGCAGCTACCATAGCAATTTCAACCGCAATTCCAACAATTTCAGCAAGATTTTCAGACAAGTCTACCAAATTTCCAGCAAACTCAGATTGGGCAGCCACTATTCCAGAGTTTTCAGCCCCAATTTCAGTAATTCCAGCCCCAATTTCAGCAACCCTATCAACAAGATCAATCACCTTTTCAAGGAATTCAACAAGGGTACCAAGTTAATTCGAATTTCCAGCAACCATATCAATTTCGACAGCAATTTCAGCCATGCAACCAGAATTTTCAGCCTCCATTTCAACAAATTTAGCAAGATTTTCAATCAAGTCAAAATTTTCAGCAAGGGTTCCAACCATTTCAGACTTTCCAGAATCAAAATCAGAGTGGATTTCAACCTTCACAGAAAAATTTTCCACCAAACGATCAGAATTTTCAGTCACCAATTCAGAGTTTTCAATTCCAGAATCAGAATTTTCAGCAACCAATCCAATCTTCCAACCAACAATTTCAGCCCTATGATCAGAGTTTCCAGAATCATAATTTTCAGCCATCTCCACCAAGATGTGAACTAACTTTTCAGCAATTTAATCAGCCTATTCAACCGTTTTATCAACCCCCACAGTCTCAATTTCAGACTTCACAACCTACTTACAGTTTTGAGCAGCCTTATGCTACATTTCAAGGCCAACAGGAGTTCCATACCAATCAAGGAGGTTTTGAGAATCCTAATGAGAGTGAGGCTCAACAACAAAGGCTGGAGGAGATGTTTCAACAAGTTCTACAATATCAACAAAAGAAACAAAGGCTTCAAGACATCGAAAGAGGCGTTGGACAAATTGATAATCAAATGAATCAAATGCAAGTTCAAGGATCAAGCCAACCATCCCCTCAGGCTACTCAGGATTTTAAGGGGTATAACTGTCAACTAACTTGGAGGTTGGTGGAAGAAGAAGAAGAAGTCATCAAAATCCGGAAACCTACAGCATGCATTCCTCCTGAAGTTCTTGATCAAAATTCACTTCCAAATTTTTCAGCTCAAGAAGAAGATTCTGAAGCACTACAGGACCCTCCTCATCTTTTATTTTGTGATGATATTGTTATTGATGGTCCTAATTTTTCTGGTATTGTTGTTGCAGATATTTCAGAAGGAGTATGCATAGGAGATGATTCTACAGGTGTAGGGGATTGCACTAAGCCCCAGGGACCACCAATAGTGATGGATACATTAGAAGATTTAGAAGATGAACCAGAAAGTGTAGGGACTTGCATGGTAGAAGCAAGAACCCAAGGATCACCTGTTTTAGTTGAGTGTCCACCAGAACCTGAACCTGAAGAGGAGATTGCACATTACCAGGAGGAGCCAATAATTACATCCACTCTTGTAGAACCTCCAGGTATTTTTCGGCATACTCAGGTAAGTCTTCTTCCTATTTTTTCTGAAAATTGCATAGAGGTACCTCAAACTGATTTCATTGGTGGTGATACACTTATTGATACATCTTTTGTAGAATTTAATTGTGAAAAATTGATAGAGGTACCTAGTGTAGAAATTATTGAAAATGAAGCATGTTGGGATACATATCATGAAAATGCTGATAGTGAAAAATTTTTAGAAGTGCCTAGAATTGATGTGGATTGTTGTGATGAGTCTTTTGATATATCTTATACTGAAAATAATTGTGAAAAATTCATTGAGACACCTAAAGTTGATTTCATTGGTTGTAATATATTGCTTGATACATCATTGGTAGAAAATAATTGTGAAATTTCTATTGAAGTGCCAAAAATTGATTTCATTATTTGTGATGAGTTTCTGGATGCAAATTTTGTAGAAAATAATTGTGAAAAATTTATTGAGATACCGAAATTTGATTTAATTGGATGTGATGCAGTTTTGGATACATTTCATGCAGAGACTGACATTATTTCATTTCTGTCTTACCCTGCGCGCTTGAGAGAGGTATTACATTATTTTGCAGAGTCTAGAAGACTTCTGGAGTGGGTGCTCCATTTGAACAGACTCCAACCTCCTGGAAGAACTTTCAAAAGGCATCAAGAAGGAGGAGTTGATTGTACTTTAATTCGAAGCACTCCACCTCTTACATGGGTCTTATACCTAAATCGCCTTCGGCCACCGGAGCATTTTTCTGTAAAGTTCAAGTGTGGGGGAGTCCTAATTCTCTCAGCCACCCATGTTCCTCCACTACCACGATGGAGGCTACTTCTTGACAGACTCCGTCCACCAGAAATAAAGGGGAGTTTGTTCCTTCTTGCATTTTCTTTCACTTTTATGACTTCTAGAATTTTCCTTTAAATTGAGTCCTTACTAATAAAGGCATGAGCAGAGTAGAATGAATAGGAGTCATTGTAAATACCTTGTTATTTCTTTTGTCACTTTTTCTTGCATGAGTAGAAATAAAAGTATCCCTCTAGGTTATCTCCATAGCATTTTAGAGTCTTTTGAAAATAAATTAAATTTGGTTGTTAAAACTTAAGGTTTGACCTAATGGATGAAATCTTGGATGCTTGAGTACTACTTGGTTTTAGATTCTTAATTGATAACTTGAGATGAATTATTTTTGCCTAGTGAGAATTAGCCTTATATTTGTGACACACATATGTTATTGTACTCTAGAACTTGCTTAAGTTCTTTCAAAATCATATCTCAATGATTGGATCACATCTATAGAGGCTAATCACTTTGTTTACCTTTCCATATCAATTTTGGCAAAAATCATGTCTATTCTATTTGTCTTTCTTTATTCCTACTCTTAACCCCATTTTTTATGATTTATTTGTTTGGGATGTTTTCTTGATGCTACTTTGCCCGAGACGGACAAAGATTTAAGTGTAGGGGAGTGTTTAGTGTTTTGGAAAAGTTTTGTATCAAGAAGGCATTTCGATCCAAAAGAAAAAAAAAATTCAATGGAAGGATGGAAACAATTACATTTTGAGTGAGTTGATGTCAAGAATGAGCAAGAGAGATGGAAGCAAGTGGAGTATCTAGATCCATATCATATTTTGAAGATTCAAGTGGCAAGCAATGGAAAAATCTGAAAATCTATGCCATGTCAAAAAGAAAAATCTGTGATCATTTCGAAAGAAGATTCTGAGCAAAAATTAGTGTATCAACTTGAAGACAAGTGTGCCATGGCCGAAATCCAAACTTCTGGAATTTAAATTGCTACCGAGTGCTAAATCTGAAGCTGAATTGCAGCTGAATTGAAGATGAGCAGAAGCTGCACACAAACTGGATAATCTGAAACAGAAAAACTTGTGCCAAAGCGAGAAAAACAAAATTTTGTGAAGCTACTTGTGGTCAGAAACGTTGTGGACTACAGCTGTAAAGTGAATTGAAGCTGAAAAATCAGTAACATTTTGCTACAATCTGAATTGAAGCTGCAAAGTGCTGAAAAATCTATGAAAAGCTGCTGTAAATTTCTGCATTCGGAAAAAATTAGTGAGAGTGCTATAACTAAGGTTGTGTCTCCATGAAGAAATTTCGGCACGGTTGGTATCAATCTCAAACATAATTTGAACTGATGAAGGAAATCAGTAATGCAGTGCTGAATTGACACAGAATTTGCAAAGTGATTTTAATTGGACTAAATTTCTTGGGAGCAGAATTTGAACTGCTGAAGGAAATCAGTAATGAAGTGCTATAGAAGGAATTGTAATGCAGGCCGAAATACCAAGTGAGCATTTAATTCTTCACTTTCCATTCGATGTAAACTCCTATTGATGTAAATTGTTTGCGAGATCAGAGAATGGCAAAGAATCTGCAGTGGATGCAGAAAATTTGAAACAGAAAAAGGTTGTGCCAAAGTGGAAAAGAAGTGGCAAGTTGAGTATCAAGAGAGGGAATCCAAAAGCAAAGAATTCAAAGAAGAACAAATTATGTCAGTAGCACTAGATTGCAATGGATATTTCCTGCCACTTATCGAATCTGAAGAAGAAAAGAAAATCAGGGAAGAAAATACAGCTAGAAAAAAATTTCAAAATCAGTTTGCATACTAGTGAGATAGATTTGACCAACTTGAAATGAAATTGAGTTTTCAAGGGCTGTGAATCATGAAATGAAGTGGATCAATGTATCATAAATTGAAGCACATCACAGCCTATCAGAACAAGAAAGGAATTTGGATGCTAGGATTTTCAAAGCTGAGAAAATGCAGTGAAAGAAAGGGTTGAATTCAATGTGCTGATTTGATTTTTTTTGAGTGAAACAGTTTAAATGCTCTACTACTCCTAGATGCCAACTGATATGAAGAAATCAGAGTTTTGCAAGATCTGAAATGCTCCATTAGAAGACTTGAGAGCATAGAAAAAAAAACAGAAAACAGTTTGGAAAAGAAAAGAGAGAAACAAAGTTGGCACACAAAATGGAATGTTAGTACCATGAAAACAAGTGAAGTTTTTCTCACCCGAATTTAAGCCTTGTTCCAATTCATCATGATTTTACTAGAGAGAAAGTAAGCAGCTGATATAAAAAGAAATTCATTTCTGCAGTTCTAAAAAAAAAGAGAAAAGGAAAAAAGATTGAAGCAAGGTTGGCACAAAAGGAGCAACTTGGCACATTGAGATCAAATGGAGTTTTCTTCACCCAAATGAAAAGCATTATCCAAGTTTTACTCCACCACACTTTTAAATTCACTAGAGGACTGACAAGAGGGCAAAGTGCATCAAAAATATCCTTGAGCATTCAAGTCTTCCACTCCATCAATTTTCCCATTTTCTTGGCTTTTATTCCACTCCTTACCATTTTCTATGTTTTCATTTATTTTTGTAGATGTTGATCCTAATCATGAATAATGGTAGAGAA
The DNA here is from genome assembly GCA_024364735.1 of Boesenbergia rotunda. Classification (NCBI taxonomy): domain Eukaryota; kingdom Viridiplantae; phylum Streptophyta; class Magnoliopsida; order Zingiberales; family Zingiberaceae; genus Boesenbergia; species Boesenbergia rotunda. Next base: position 103,432 of record JAGFNQ010007686.1, on the reverse strand, counting down.
TAGATAACAAGCAAGCCTATGGTAGTGCAAGAAGCATGTGTGTATTAGTAAGCTCCACTTCCATCATCAACTTAGAACTTAAGAAGAGAGCCACCCAAAATTTTTCTTGAAAGGCTAGTGAGTTAAATTCATCTCAACGACTCACGATGGATTAAAAGGGTAAGTTGTTGATTTAAGGACGAGATACTAATCCATAGAGCTTAGATTTTTGAGAATTGACAACCTTAGGTAATTTCTTTTCATTTGCTTCTAATTATGCTTAAGAAAATCTAGGGGATACATACTTAGTAGTTTCGCGAGACGCTCAAGCTTAAGTGTGGGGGAGTTGATAAGTACCATTTTATTGATTATTTTAGTTGCTAAAATCCATGTTTGACCCATGTTTTACTTGCTTAATTGTGAAATTACCCTGGTTTTAGAACATGCTTTTATTTTAGACTTAATTGCAAATCTGTACATATTTGGATTATTTGGCCACTAAATTTTTGATCTATTTTTGTAGGCATGAAAGGCTCATGGACCTAGGGCATACTAGGTCAAACTCGAGTCAGAAGTGGACCCGGATCGAGTTATCAAGCTTCGGATTAATCCGGGCCGTCCGATTCAAAAGCGGCTAGATCTGAGCCATCTGGGATCATTTGAGGCAATCTGAGCTAGGGTTAGGGTTGATCAAACACTCTGATCATGATCTGAAGGTTTCATCCCAATCAGAGCTCATTCAACCATTGGATCAAGCTCAGAGGGTTCTAGATCGTCCATTCAAAGATTAGGTTGATCTAGACCATCCGTTGCACATCTGGAGGATCCGAGCTACCACGAGGCAGATCCTGACCCTTGATCATCATCATCAAAGTTTGGATTACATTAGAGCAAGATCAGTCGTTGGATTTTCACAAATCAATCTGGGCCGTCCTTTCTTATGTATTTAATCAAACATTTCCCAGCCTTCAGCCTCGTCGCGTCTTCGCCGCAACAGTGTTCTTCATCGTTTTTCTCCGCATTTTCTTCAGTTTTTCTTCAATCCGAGGCGTGACCACCTCAATTCTTTGCTTGGATCGAGATTTGGATCATTGGGGGATAGCTCTTTGGAGATTTCAGCTCAAAATCGCACCGAAACAGGGGCTGTTTGAGGGTTTCGGCAGCTCTGCAATTCAGTCACTTGAATCTCACCCACAAGCTATCTCCAATCATCTGAGCCACTTGTAGGGGTTCTCAGGTGAGCTCAGATGATTCTCAAATCATCATCGCAGTTCCATCAATTGAGATAGAGTAGATTGGATTGGAAATTCCAGCCACGTGCCGATTTTGAGCAGAGTCGACTATAGAGACGATTTCCCACTGATTTGTTGAGCTTAGGGGTTCGAGGCCAGCCATTGCGTGACGAACAAGGAGATCTTGAGCTAATGGAGTGATTGGGGTTTAGAGTTCTTGTTGTAATTTCAGTTTGTAGCTGTAATTTTGAATCTGCCACTGTTTCGTTTCTGAATTTTTTTGTATCAGCTGTTCAGTTTCATTTACTTAATTGTTTCTGCTTAAATTAGTTTCAATTCGGCAAGTTAAGTAGATTTATTTGTTTGTTAGTGAACAATTGAGTTAATTTTAGTTTGCTTCGCATAGTTTAATTTCTGCAATTTCTTTAATCTGTTGCGTGCCATTTCTTTTCCTGCGTATCATTTTAGATTTCAGCAAGTTTCAGTTTAGTTTTCTTCATCTTTTCTGCAACTGAGGTTGATGAATTCGATGTCAGTCTGTTCTGTTTGTAGCTGCATTCGAGTTGTGGTTACACCTCTGCTTTTGGTTCTTGCATTTTAGTGTTTGTTCTGCTCATTCCTTGTTCTGAAATCAGTAATCCCTGCGTATCACTATTTCTGCAAATTCAGTTAGTTTTCTGCAATTCTCAATTTGTAGTGCAATCGAACTCAGCTTATTCATTCAGCATTTGTAATTAAATTGTTGCATGCATCCCTGCGTTTAGTTTTTGAAAGTCTGAATGTATTTCTGCACTCGAATCACTGCACTTGAAGCAGTTTTTCTGCATTTTCATTTCTGAATTTTGCTTTAGCTTGCATCTGTTGTCTTTGCATCCAATTAGTGACATCTGAAACTCTACATTTAATTCTTGTTTACCCGCGCATCAACTCTGCATCCAGCTGTCTAAATTTCTGCATTCAGATCTTGAAATTCTGCATTCATCCTTGCATTGAGTTTGTTCCGAATTGATTGTGAACTGCGGTTCTTCTTATGAACATTACTTTGCAACTTGATTCATTCACATAGCAGTTAGGATCACTTCTTGCATATCAGTCTTGTGCATGCATTTCTGCATCTGAATCAAACATGCAATCCTGTACATGCATTTTCTGCAATGGTTTGTTTTTCGATTGATTAATCACGAGTTTCTGAATATTTCCATACCTATGTACTTCTTCATTGCTAGCATGCCTTTCTAAGCTGCATTGAGCAATTGAAAAGTCTGCAGTTAATCTCAATCTGTGGCACATTAGCTTCTCTCATCTTTGTCTCAAGTTGTTAAGTGCTAGTACTTTGTATCAAGTTAAGCTTTGGCACTTATTTTGTATCAGTTTGTTGATGGATTGCTTTGCATTTGGTTAGTTATGAGTGGTTAATCCGAAAGCAATTCTCTGCATTTAATATCAGCTTTTGGCACATCAGATTTTATTCTTGGTATCAAATTGCTTCACTTCCTCACTCGGTATCAAGTCTTCATGCCCGAAATTATGGTTATAATTCTGCATCAGTTTCAATCATAATGGCTGCACTGTTTTGATTCAGTTACTTAATATTTGGAATGCAATTGATATAGAACTTGTTATTATGTTTGAATTTCCAAATCTGAAATCTACTTTGGTTTGATTGAGTTCTAATTGGTTGAGTCTTCCATTGCATTTATATAGCTTAAGTTGCTTCATTAAGTTTCTCCCCTTTTCCTTGTGGTTTAATTTCCAATTGTAACCCAAAACCCAATTTTATTTGAAACCCAAAAATATCAACGGCACACAAACACGAGCTCGAATCAAACAAACTCTCAACTAGTCCCCAGGAAAAATACGACCTGTGGCCCCTTTACTACGTTTTCATTCTTGATTACAAACAGGGTTTCCAGCATTTATACACATCTAAATTTGAGACCCACACATCCGTGACATCTATTCCGTGGCTATCAAATTTTTGGCGCCGTTGCCGGGGAAGCAACTAGCTGATTTGTTAGATTTTTGCTTGTGTGCTTATGGGCATATCATTTGATTCTATTTTCTTGTGCTTTATCTTTTGTATACGGTTGCTGCCATTTTTCTTGTTTGTTTTGTGACAGGGCTGTAAGATCAAAATGTTTTCACCAGAGGACTATACAGAGCTCAAAGATGCACTGGTGGGGTTAAAAAATGTGGTTAAGCACTGGAATTCCCAACTAAGACCCAACAGTGATTCATCTACTTTTCTGCCACCATTACAACAATTCCAGCAACCTCAACAATTGCAGCAGTCACCACAGCAATTTCAACCACAATTCCAACAATTTCAGCAAGATTTTCAGCCAAGTCTACCAAATTTCCAGCAAACTCAGATTGGGTAGCCACTATTCCAGAGTTTTCAGCCCCAATTTCAGCAATTCCAGCCCCAATTTCAGCAACCCTATTCCAGAGTTTCAGCAACCACCAATTTGAGAGTTTTTCGGATTTTCAAAAATATTTTATCTTTTTTTAATCTTTTCTTGTTAATCGAAGTAGTGCAACACCACTCGATCTTTATTTCAAATAAATAATATCTGTAAGTGTGTTTAAAATATTCTTACGCCTTTTTTAATTTTGAATTCTTATTTTCTCACCATTAGTCAGAAGTGATAAAATGAACCATTTTGGAAAATTTGTCATAAATTTTTTTAATTTTTTTAATATTTTTTTCGAAATTCATGCTAAGCAAATTTTTTCCAAATAGTAAATTCTTACTTTTTCATCATTAATCAAAATTGATAAAGTCAACATTTTCAAAAATTTGTCATTAATTTGTATTTTATTTTATTATTATTTTACCTCGAAATTCGTGCAAACACTTTTATTGAGCTAGTTTTTTTTCTCTCTCCCGCACTACTAATCCAAGACCAAGTCTTGGTACATTTTTTGTGTTTCTTTTGTGTACGAGGTATAAACTAAATGGCCAACCAAGAATGGAACAGTGCCCGTCCACCGCTCTTCTCTGGTGAAAATTTCAACTCCTGGAGAAATCTAATGGAATCCCACCAGAAGGCTAATCTGGATTTATGGCTGATAATCCAAACGGGGTTCACATTCCCCACAGAAGAAGGAACATCGATCACTTGGGACAAACTGGATGAACCAACACTGAGGAAGATCGAGACAGATGCAAGGGCTACTGCAATCCTACAATGTGGCCTAACCAATGAAGAATTGAAGCGGGTCGGATCCTTCAACTGTGCCAAGGAGATATGGGAAAAGCAAATCAATCTACACCAAGATAGCTCCGATATTGAGATCCTAGATGATCTTGCATTTTCGGCTCAAGCACAAGTAGCTGAGACAGACTCGACCCCCGACGTCGAAATCGAACCAGAATCAGACGACGAGTTTTCTGGGACAAAATTGGTAACTAATTTTGAATCAGTTTCTGAATTAAAGTTAAATAATCAAGCTGATACTATAATGGTCGAGGAAGGTATAATTTCAAGTGCAGGGAAAACTCCAATGAAGAAGCTTCAACCGGTACCCGAGTCCGACTCAGACTCGGAATCAGAAGACAATGGAGGAGATCGACCCAAACTGGTCCGGTTGACACGCGACCACTACAAAATACTGAAGAAATAATCAAGCAAAAGAAAGATGACTAAAATCAAGGGGGAGACCTCCAAAAAGAAATCTAAAGGTAAATTTATAGTATTTGAAAATCCATTATTTACCTTGAATAATATGATTGAACCTTATAAATTAGTTAAAGCAAACATTAGTAAATTGGAACAAGAAGATGAAATATTGAAACATAAGGTCAAAATGCTAGAATGTCTAATTCACAATCTTGCTAATTCTAAAAACCCAGAATATCATTACAATTATGATGTGACTTAGTTGATTACTTTTCTTGCTTGTTTATTTTATTATGCCTTGAATTAGGATTGGTTAGTTTAAGGACTGAACCAACTTAACTGAAATTTGAACAATATAGTATTGGGTGGAGGTGAGATGATAGTACGTTAGGGAAGCCTTTTCTAATAAGGTCAAGTATACACTACTTGGTCTCTTTAGACTGGTGAAACTAGTCGAAGCTACCGATCCAAGACCCAAACTAGTTAGACCAGAATTTACCAAAAAGTAATTTTGAAGATGAAATTTCACTAAAAGGCTTTGTCTAGGAAAGGGATGATAATCCAATAAGGCTACGGCCAAAGAAGGCCTTGTGCCTCGCCAAGACCTGGAAGCCAATTTTTTGAAATTCAAATTCAATTTACTCTTTGTTAAATTCGAATCTAACACAAATTTTCAGTTAATTTTAGATTCAAATTTCTCTTTTCAAAATAAATTTAAATTGGGTTTAAAAATTAATTTAACTTTTCAAAATTAATGATGGCCTTTTCAAAATAAATCCTTCTATTAAAATATGCATCTCACAAAACAATTAAGGATATCCTGTTTTGTCACTTAGAAATGGGTGAGATGCTTAGGACCTAAAAGTTGAGTCTAACCCAACCAACTAATTCAGATTAATCAAACTAAAATTAATTCAATTAAATCAAAATTAAATCTTAATTAAATCTTAATTAAATCAATTAAATTCAATTAAATCTTAATTAAATCAATTAAATTTAATTAAATCTTAATAAATTAAATCTAATTCAATCAAATTCAAATTTAATTCATCTGACTTTTAACATTCAAATTTAATTTAACTAACTTTTAAAATTCAAAGTTAAAATTCTAATTAATTTCAAAATCCTCAAAAATCATTTTTTAAACTAAGGTTTAATGTTTCACAATTAACCATTTTTTTTGTTAAAATTAAATATTTGTCTCACACAACCCATAAAGTTAACATGTTTGACCACGTAGAACTGGGTGAGACATCTAAGACCTAAAAGCATGATTCACTATCCTTTTGAATAAAAAAAAAGGTTTGCAAAAATTATTCAAACTTACCTCTAATTTTTAATTTATTGTACTGTACCCTACTTTTTCATTCCTAACATTTTTTTATGTCAAATATCACAAAAATAGAGTCTAGGGCTTGTTCTAATTTAGTCATTAACTTGGTCAAAATAGTCAACCCTAGTCAACATAGTCAAACCTGGTCAATACTGATATCCCTTAAGGAACTTAGATAAAAGTCAGACTGTGTCAGATACAGGGGGAGTTCTTCTTAATCTTTTTCAAAAAATTTAGATTTTTTCAAAAACCTTATGCTCTAAAACTTATTATCATCTCAAAATAAGGTTTTCAAAAGTTGACTCAAAAACCCTCGTATATTACTATCTCTTTGAAAAATTAACATCATGATTTTCGAAAACTGTGCTATCATTCCAAATTGTGTTTTCAAAAATTTATCTTCTTGAAAATTATCATACTCAGAAGGTTATTTAAAATTATTCTTTTGATTTTAATAAACCCTAAAGACACAGAGGAAGGTCCACTTCATGATCTACAAGGACTCCTAGGATGTGTCAAATTTAGGGGGAGTTTGAGTCAAAAGAAGAATTTCTGAAATGTTTTTTTGGTAATTATTTATTTTGAAGTTATTAGATAATTCTTTTAATTTAAATCAAACCCTAAAACTCAGAGGAAGATCGCTTGTAGTCAACAAGCTTCCTAGGACTGGGTCAAGCTTAGGGGGAGATTAAAAGAATTATTGAATAATTTTTCAAAACTATATGTTTTCATGTACTGCAAGTTTAAAATCCTTTTGAAAACTTAAATAATTTTTGTTCCAAAATACTATTGTTTTATTTTTCAAAATTCTTGTGACTTATAAAGTTACTTTTATAATATTTACTTGGATTGAAAAATTTTTAGGACACTTAGGAAAATGTCCTTGTAGTTAAGAAGGTTTCCTAGGATTGTGTTAGGCTGGTAAAGAAACCAAGTCAAGTATTATGTTTTAAAAAAAATATTGCATATTATGTTCAAAAGTACTTATTGTTGGATGAAAGACCGATAGAGGGGGGGTGAATATCGGAAAATGTTCGGATTTAAAATAAAGAGTAAGTGCGCGGCGGAATAAAATCAAACAACGCAAACACCAAGGTTTTACTTGGTTCGGAGCCTGGGTCGACTCCTACTCCAAGGCCCACGGTCGTTGACCGTTTACTTTGGGCAATTCTATAGTGCGCAAAACGGTTACAAAGTGAGATTACAAAATTACTGTAAATAGAAATATACACTTTGTTTTACCAACTCCCGGTGTAGATCGAGTTTCGGTGCAGTGGGAGGTTGACGGCGCTTCGTTCTTGAGTCGGGAAGTTTCCGGAGCAGAGCGCGGTCGTCAGAGCGTTTGGATGCGTTGAATAAAAGCAGTGTTGTGAAGCCTGGGGTCGAGGGGTGCTATTTATAGCCCCTAGGGCGCCCTGGACATCGGGGGCGCCCTGCCACGTGTCATCCGATCCGTGCTATACTCCGGTCAAGCGTTATCCCACCGGAATAGGGATGAGGTTTGACCTCTGGGGTGCCATGGTCGCTGAGGGCGCCTTGGTTGACCCGGTCTTCTCGGCTGGATAGAGTTAATCGCCTTGGCTGGCTTAGGCGCGAAGCGCCTTGGCTGGCTTAGGCGCGAAGCGCCTTGGCTCCTGAAGGCGCCTTCGGCGCTGAGGGCGCCCTGGTGATGAGGGCGCCTTGGCTGCTGAGGGCGCCTTGCCCAGTAAGCAGCCGAAGCCCATTTTGCTTCGCTTGGTTCTGGTTCACCTTGAGGGCGCCCTGGACACTCAGGGCGCCTTACTCAGCTGTTGCCTCACTCCTTTGAGGCTCTCTGAGTTGCAGACACACGTTCCTTCGGTCCTGCATCAAGGGTTAGTCCAAAACACAATGAAATTAATTATTTTACACAGCCTTAGCTGTCTTGGTTCTGACTTTGGTCTCCAAAATGGAGCCCTAGGTCGAACCGACGCCTACTGTTCCCTCGACGGGGAACGCGTCCTCACCTACTCCACTCGGGAGAGTTTACCTGATGCCAACCGCTCCTTTGGTTGGACTTTTGCCTGACGGTCCTTTGTCAGGTCTTGTGAGCTGGCAGTCCTTCGCCAGTTGTCTAGTAGTCCTTCGCTAGGGCTTTTGGTGCTGGCAGTCCTTCGCCAGTGCCTAGCAGTCCTTCGCTAGGGCTTTTGGTGCTGGCAGTCCTTCGCCAGTGCCTAGCAGTCCTTCGCTAGGGCTTTTTCTGCACACTTGTTTAACTTGTTAGAAAACAAGAAAGACTTAACTTTTGACCTATGTTGCCATTATCAAAACACAGGTTTGACTTAGGTGCATTTCTGCACCAACACTTATATGTTTCAAAAATGCATAATCTTCAAAAGTATTTATATTGTCAAAAATGCATAAATATCATTCAAAAGTACTTCTATTTTTCAGAGTATAATGTTTTCAAAAGCACTAATACTTTTCTAAAGTAATAGTATTCTAAGTATGTGAATTTTCTAAAAATTTGCCTACAAATACAAAATATTTTTTTCACAATACTTTTCAAAGTGGAGTTTTCATTGGTACAATTTAAGCTACTTGCTATACTTTAAGAATTCTAACAAGTATTTTTATTTTCAAAGCTCATAAACTTTAATACACACATTTCTTTCTTAAATCTTCTTTCAAAACCTCCTTATTGATATATGGCCAAGGGGGAGAGAAATAGAAAAGAGAGAGAAATATTTTATCTCGTTTTCACAAAAAGCTAAGTATTTCTATGTGCTTTAAAATTGGTCTAAGAATTTTTTAAAGTACTTTAAAAATTTCTAAGTACTTCAAATTGTTTTTAAGTGCCAAGTGCTGTTAAAATCTCAAACTACTTCAAGTGCTTTCAAGTATGTCTAAATGTTTCAAATGTTTTTAAGTACATGTTTATTTTCTAAGTAAAATATTTTTTAGTAAATTTGTCTGAGCAAAAACTTTTTGAAAATTTTGACAAATGGTTCTAAATAAAGATTTTTTTAAAAAACTTGTCTATAATTTTTTTTAAAGATTTTGTTTTCAAAATACACAAAGTATTTCCAAACAAAGTCTTTTAAAAAAAATCTTTTCCCAATTCTCAAAGTTGAACTATTTGTTAGGGAAATTTGACTTCAAAATTTTGCCTAAGTAAAATTCTTTTTGCAAAGCCAAGTAAAAGTTTTGTAACAAAATTCACCCATGTTTGTTTTTGATATATGTCAAAGGGGGAGGAAGGGTCAAAGTTAAGTGTTAAGTTAAGTATTTTATAACACAATGATTAAGGGGGAGTATGAGAAAAAAAAATTCTGTTCAAATTACATTGGTTTTAGACTATTCAGAATAGCTATGTTCTATTGGTCTTAACCCTCTTGCTTAAACTGTTGAAATTTTTACTTAACTTTGAATCGTGTTGCCATAAATCAAAAAGGGGGAGATTGTTGGTGCAGGAAGTACCATATCGAACCTTGTTTCGATATTGGCAAAGGGTTCAAAGTTAAGTATTATTGGTGATCTAACAATGTTACTCAAGTGTGCAGGAAAAGTCCTAGCGAAGGGCTGGTAGGCACCTGGCAAAGGACTGCCAGGAAACAAAGTCCTAGCGAAGGGCTGCTAGGCACCTGGCAAAGGACTGCCAGGAAACCAAGTCCTAGCGAAGGGTTGCTAGGCACCTGACGAAGGACTGCTAGGCACCTTGTGAAGGAATGCCAGGAAACAAAGACCTAGCAAAGGACTACTAGGCACTTAACGAAGGAATGCCAGGATACAAAGCCCTAGTAAAGGACTGCTAGGCACCTGGCAAAGGAATGTCAGGATACAAAGCCCTAGTGAAGGACTACTAGGCACCTGGCGAAGGAATGCCAGGATACAAAGACCTAGCGAAGGACTGCTAGGCACCAGGCGGAGGACAGCTTGGTACTGAGGACCTGGCGAAGGACAGCTAGGCAGCTGGCGAAGGACTGCTAGGCAAAAGTCTAACCGGAGGAGCCGGTTGGCATCAGGTAAATTCTCCCGAGAGGAGTAGGTGAGGACGCGTTCCCCGTCGAGGGAACATTAGGCGTCGGTTCGACCTAGGGGTCCATTGTGGAGGCCCAAAGTCAAAACCAAGACAGCTAAGGCTGTATAAAATTAATATAATATTGCTCTATGTTGTTTTGGACTAACCCTGGATGCAGGACCAAAGGAATGAGTGTCTGCAGCTCAGAGAACCTCAAAGGAGTGAGGCGGAAGCTGAGTAGGGCGCCCGGAGTGTCCCGGGCGCCCCCAAGGTGAACACAAAACAAAGTAAAGCAAAATGAGCTTCAGCAGCTTATGGGCAGGGCGCCCCCGTGCTCCCGGGCACCCCCTGCTCCCGGGCGCCCCGGATGGTCCGGGCGCCCCCAGTTGAAGCCAACGAAGCCGAACCCAGCGAAGCCAACGGATAAGAGGAGACCCGGTCAACCCGGCCCCCCCCCAGCGTTCCGGGCGCCCTCGTCAAAGCCTGATCCCGAGTTTTAAGGGATCAGAGCTGACCGAGAGGGAATCGGATTGGCTGACACGAGGGGGGGTGCCCCCGACATTCCGAGCGCCCCCAGGGGCTATAAATTGGCCCTCGGCCCCAAGGCTTCCAACAATCACTCTTCCAACGCATTCACGCTCTTCTGCTCCCGCTCTCTGTTTCAGAAACCTCCCGACTCGAGATACAAGCGCCGACGACGTCCTCCTGCTCTGAAAAGACAATCCACACTGGGCGTCGGTAACGAAGAGCTTTCTTTAAAGTTTACATTACTATACTTGTAATTCAATCTTGTAAACTGGTTTTGCGAAAATATAGAATTGCCCGTAGAAAATGGTCAATGACCGTGGGCCTTGGAGTAGGAGCCGACCGCGACTCTGATCCAAGTAAAAACTTGGTGTTTGCGTGTTTGATTTAAATTTCCGCTGCGTAATTTCTCTAACTTATTAATCCGAAACGTTTTACGATATTCACCCCCCCTCTATCGTTTCTCTCGATCCAACAAAGACTGCTGGTAATGAGTCAACTAAGTTGAGAGAGGCTGAGTCTGAGTGCTTGTACTCAGGGGCTAAGCCGGGAGGATGTTGAGTGCGAGAGAGACTTGTACTCGGAAGTGAAACCCTAGGCTTAGGAGTATCCCAGTCGACTGGCCCAGGGGCAGTCGACTGGTGTTGACTAAAACAGCTGGCTGATTCGAACGTTGTGCTGTAACGGTCGGTTTTGAGTGAGACCAGTCGACTGGTAGCGGTTGTTCTCAGATTCAAACCCTATTTGAAGGGGCTCGTTTCCTACTATCTTCTTGACGAAACTTGCTTGGATTGTAACACCCCAAAAATATTATGATTATTATGAAATTCATGAAATATTATCATGGAATATTATGAAATATTATGAATTCATGAATATGAAATTATATGAAATTCATGAAATATTATCATGGAATAATATGAAATATTATGAAATTCATGAAATATTATCATGGAATATTATGAAATATTATGAATTCATGAATATGAAATATTATGAAATTCATGAAATATTATTATGGAATATTATGAAATATTATGAATTCATGAATATGAAATATTATGAAATTCATGAAATATTATTATGAAATATTATGAATTCATAATTATTACTATGAAATTTCATGATGGGCTTGGCTTAATGGGCTTTGATATGGATTAGTGCAAATTGTGATAAAAAGAAGAGGTAGAAAGGAGGAAGCAAGGATTGAACCTTGAACCTCCTAGATGCACTAATCATGTCATAACCAATGAACCAAGCAATGTTTCTTGTAGAGAGAATAAGAAACATGCTTGTTAAATCTAGGGAAGCGAAGAGACATGTCTTTTCATGATAAGAGTATAAATAAGAGGGGGAAAAGAAGTTACACTTCTTCTTCTTCTTCCCCACTTCAATTTTCGAAAGAACCTTAGAGCCCTTCTCCCTTTCAAGTTTCGAAACTTCACCCTAGGGTTCTAACCCTAGGGAATTGGAAGGAAGAAGACCCATTGAAGGTTCTTGCCCTCTACTAGGGCCAAGAGTGCTAGAGAAGGCTAACAAGGGAAACACTCATCTTCCTATTCTTCAAGGGTACCCTAAGGAGTAAGAGAAGGAGAAATTCAAGCGAAAGGATGTTAGTATCCCCTCGCCTGCAGTGTAATGGTTATTGTATGAGTTCTTCTCCTTTGTTAGTTTTGAAAATGGGATTTTTCTTCCCTTGATGAGTTTCGGCCACCCCTTAGGGGAAGGCCTTGATTACTCCTTAATACAAGAGAAGACCCTTGAGACTTAGGGTATATATGTATGTGGATTTTCTTCATGATGTTATGAACAAAAAACTAGGGTTTTCACCCTTTGTAAGTTTCGGCCAAGGTAAGGGATTTGGGGGTTTAAGAGTTGAATTTCCCTAGGATGTATTTTATGTTTAGTGTAATATATGATGGTGTAGACAATGTGTTTGTATAAATGCTTGGTTACAAAAATCCAACTTTTTCCCTACCCTACAAGTTTCGGCCAACCCTAGAGGGATTAGGGTTTAGGGTTGCATATTTATCCTATGATGAAATCTATGGTTAATAAGTGGTATGATATGTATGTGAGATGTTTGTGTAAATGTTTAAATGGAAGATTTGATTTGAAAACTAAGTTTTCCCCTAGCATGATTTTCGGCCAAGGCATGATATATTAGGTTTGTGAAAGTGATTACCCCATGATGTATGCTATGCTTAATATGATACATAATGTATATATATATATGATGTTGTATGGGATGTTTGATGTCAAAAACCTAAGCTACCTTACCCTTGACTTTCGGCCAAACCCTAGATTTAGGGTTAAGAAGAACTCAATTAACTCATGAAGCATGCTACCCCTTTCTATGACATGAATATGATTTATGTGACCAATTTTGTCATCTACATAAGTATCTTAAGTGGTTGAATTATGATGCGTATATGAGCATGTCTTATAGCCCGTGGGGCACCTTTATGAGATTGCATGTGATGTGTATGATGAAATGCTTGAGAGGATACTCCACTAAGCATGGGATCAGAAACACCCTGGAAGAGTGGGTGTCCCTTGAGAAGTGAAATTGGAGTACTCCTTAGCATATATGTAAAGACATGATAAGTATTTTACTTTGTAAGTTGTGTATCCGACTCGTAAGAGGGGTCGTTAATCAAATCCGGGGTGCATGTTAACTTAAGGTCATGGCTCCGGTAGGACGTAAGGGTCCTGCTCTAATGAGATTGGTGGCTCGCTACCCCAACTCATTAGGGAACGCGCATCATGTGGTACACAACAGGGCCCTATATGATATGGATGTATTTTTAAGTAATACCTTTATGGAACTGTTTTGAAAAACATTTATTACATGGGATGGGTATGCTTAAAATACTATATACGGCATGCTTAGAAACTGTGATGTTTAGTATGCTATGATGAACTCATGCTTATGTCTTGTTATGTGTACATGTTGTATGCTTTCGTATGGATTTTGCGAGTAGGACCGGATCCTTACTAAGCTTTTGTGCTTACTAGTTATGTGTTGTCTTATGCTGCAGATAAAGGTAAGGAACACTTGAACTAAAGGAAGAGGCAGGAGGGCTGAAGATGTGTGGGGTGGTGGCTCGGGAAAGAATGATTCTATATCTACTTTAATATGCTTATGATGATGTTTCTTGATAAAGAATGTTAGTGATTACTCTTATATTTGATTAAGTTATGAGTTGAACGACTCGTGAACCTAGCATGTTATAGGATAACTTTTATTTAAGATATTTCACATGAGGTTCTAGATTTTCTTTAGATTCAATTTCATGAACTAATATTATGCATGGTAGATAATTTGCATGCACTGATTAATATGCCTAGCACTTATGTTTTCCTTTTATAAAAAAAAAAATTTTATGAATGAGTAGTACGTAACCCTGCCCCGAGAGTAGATATAAGTGCGGGCGTTACATGGATAGGGCAAGTTAGTAGTCTTGTATACTCAGAAAGTGTCCTTGGTGTTGTGGCGAGGTTTCTCCACCCACAAGGAGTGACGAGTTCTAGTCGGAGGTTATTCGGGGTTTAATCCACCGACGGATTGTTGGATTAGTCACCTGACTGGGGTGGATACCAACTAAAATCGCCGTGTTAGCATTGGTTAGTGATTGTATTATTGTTTTACTATTATTTCCGCTGCGCTAACAACTTTGTAGAGATCTAAACAATCTGAAAAAGTGCATTCACCCCCCCCCCCTCTGCACGCCTTAGACGATCTATCAGGTAGCCCCTATGAAGGGTGTAATGAGATTCGGCAAGAAAGGCAAGCTAAGTCCTCGATACATAGGACCCTACCTAGTGACGAAAAGAGTTGGCAAAGTAGCTTATGAGTTGGAGCTACCTCCAAAGATGTCAGCAATACACAATGTGTTCCATGTCTCAATGCTAAAGAAGCATATTCCAGAAGCCAACCAAGTGATTGAGCTACAGATGATACAAGTTCAAGAAGATCTCAGTTATGAAAGTTGACCTATTCAGATAATAGATCGAGCAGATAAGAAGCTGAGGAACAAAGTGGTACCACTAGTAAAAGTCATATTGCTGAATCAGAAGTATGAAGAGGCAACCTGGGAATCAGAAGATAGCATGAGGCAAAGGTATCTAGAGCTGTTCTAAGTTCGAGGATGAACTTTTTATAAGGTAGGAAGGATTGTAACACCCAATAATTTTCATGAATTATTAGAAATTTTTCAGAATTTTCTGGCAATTTTTTGAAATAAAAAGAAAAAAAAAGGGTCCGATGGGGGTTTGATCTCGCGACCACGTGGCATGTCGGTCCTTAAGTGGACTCTGCTAGCCAGAAGGTTGGAGGATATCAAGTAGAAAAAAGGATGGATCGAAATTATGTTATAGTTGAGTAAGCCCTTTTCATGAAGAGGTGTTTCAACTTCCGCTTAAGTTGCGTTAAATCCCCTTTAGGGATTGGCGTCGGCGCAAAGAAGGGGCGAGAGGAGGCTGCGAAAACAGGGAGAAAAGCAAGGGTTTTCTTCCTCCTTCTTCTTCCTCTTGAGTAGAGAACCTAGGGTTCCTTCCCTAAGGCCAAGGAGTGAAGTTTCTCGCAAGGAAGAGAAAAAGGAGTCCTACGCTAGGATTTTACTATATACTTAGTGAGTTTTCTTCAAACAAAGGGGTAAGTAGATCACTCACATGCAATAGAAGTAGTTTCGTATGTAGTTTCTCGTTGTAGAACCGTGATTTTGTGATCTAAGTGCATGCTTTAAGAATATTGTTTTATTGTGTGATTTAAGTTTCTGAAGAATACATGTTTTATCATAGAACTTGAATTGGAGTAGGTTTTATGTATGTGAATCTAAGCATGATAAGACCAAGTTCTTGAAAAGTCCCAAAAATGAGTTTTGGTTTAATGGCACGCAAGGTGCTCGATGAAAGTTCCATGTAAGAAAAGTAAAGGTTTGTAGTGCCAAATTTATGGAAAAAGATGAGATAGCTTGATAAGTATAAACATTATGAGTAAGAAAGTATTTTACTTTTGTAAAGTGACATGTACCGGGCAAAGGAGAGGCCCACAGAAAGTTAGAAAAAAGCTCTAATAGGGTGTGGTGGCTCGCTACCCCGAAACCTATTAGGGATGCGCGCAATGGTACATTGATACCAGGTACAATGTCAAGGCCTAGAAAGTTGATTATTATTTTGAAGTATATGAGTATATGTAAGTGTTTCAATTTCCTTAAGTGCATGTTTTGTTACGAATGTTAACGTGGTTATGTTACAAGCATGTTAAAGAGCAAGAGCAAAGAAGTTAGTGTTTAAAAGTATGGAAATGTATAAGTATCAAGTCTAAAAAGAAATCATGAGCATGTTAAGTTTGCAAGTGTTTTGATGTATGTAAATGTTTTCAAGCATGATTGAGCATGATAATTATATGAAAGTTCCCATGTGCAAGTATTTCCAAGTGCATGTATTTTGAAGCGAGCATACTTTGAAAAGAGCATGTTTATCATTGATCGCATGGATTTGTGAGTTAAGAATTACTTACTAAGCAAATCGCTTATTAGTTGCATTTCCTTCTATTGCAGATAATGGTAAAGAAAAAGCATAAGCTAAGGAGGCGAACGGGACTTGCATTAATGTTCAGTGGCGGCGGTCGTGGGAGAGATTCTTGGGTTAAGTCTCATAGAAACTTGTGGTTAGTGTTTTGGAGTGGTAGAACAAAATGATCTTGGTTAAACTTTGCATAGAGACAAAGTTAAGTACAAACTCTAATATAGATTTCATATGTTTTGATAGTTTATTAAATTCCGCAAAGATCCTAATTGCAAGTAAATGGATTTGTTTTGGGTTGCTAAGATGTTTATAAAACTGGTATAGAGTACAGATTTGGAATTATTTATCTATATGCTTTGGAAGAGTATGAATTATGGACCCTTGAAAGGAGTTCCCAGGTCTGAAACTGCAGTTTTCAGGCGTGCCAGTCGACTGTTTCAGATACAATCAACTGCCCTATCAAACAGAAACATCTGTTCGATGCACCAGTTGACTCCCATGAGGCCAGTCGACTGGTGCCGCGCACAGAAAGTTTCTATGGCCGATACCAGTCGACTGGCCTTATATCAGATAACTGGTGTCATTCAAAAGAAAGTGTTGTAGGTGTAACGCCCGCTTTTTTTTCCCTAAAGCGGCAATACGCTAACATACTTAAGGCATGTAACATCATACTGCAGCAGAATAACTTAAACATTACATATACATGCCCCTACTACCATCCCTAATATAATGACATGGAACTTCACATATGAACATCATGCTTAATCATCATATCATAACATGCTTAACATCATACCATAAGGTTCATATCATATCATACTGGACATCTTATCATATAGTTCCATAAGTCACTATTCGAGCATATAGGTAGTCAAAATAAAGTTCTTAGCATAAACGGTTGACACATTTGATTTCATGGGCCAAGTCACCAACACACACATACTTCAGGCCCTCCTGCTGCTTTCTCGTTATCCCCTTGCATGATCTGCGGTATAAGGAAAGAAGACTATAAGCACACAGGCTTAGTAAGACTCTTTCCTACTCACTAAAATCATTCGTCATTCATTCATAATCATATGGAACATAAGCATTATAAACATTTCTATCATAGCATAAAGCATAAACATAGGCATAAATCTAATTGAACATTCTTATCATGGCATAAAGTATAAGCATAGGCATAAGCATAAGTAAACATTCTAAGCATGGCATCATATGTGGCATGAACATAAGCATAAGATGTAAATCAACCATAGGCATACTTTCTAGCATATCAAGCATAGACATCGTAAACATTCTAAGCATGGCATGATACACGGCATAACATAACTTAATAAACTTTCCTACCATGGCATGAGACATGGCATAAATATAAACATAAGATATAAACCAACCTATATGGCATAAACATAGGCATACATTCTAGGATATCATAAGAGCATTTTCCCACCCTAATCATAACATGGATCATTCATTCTCATACATATCTTTTAACATGGAGCATAAGCATAACACATCATTATCATAACATAATGCATAACATGTATGAATGCAGGGGTGGAATGCATATACATAGGGATGCTTAACTTTTAAACATACTTTGAAAATGCTTAAACATCATCATCATAACATTTGGGGTCCCCGGCTTGTACCACATACATACATCATAGCGCGCATCCCTAGTAAATCCGAGGTAGCTAGCCCCGACCTACTAGGGTAAGGACAGCATAGTCGGTAGTCCCTGAACCGAGGCGTTCTCAAGGAGCCCATCCCTGTTGCACAGCTCTGGTAGTGCCAGAACCGTGGACAGCTCCGGTAGTCCAGAATCGGGGCGTTGTTAAGGTGCCCATCCCTTGGACCCATACTTGGGTCCGGTACAAGCCCATTCATAAAGTAAAATACTTTGCATGCTTCATCATTCATAAGACATTCATAGCATACTTATCATGGCATCATTCTTATCATGAACATGATCATAACATACTTGTCATAACATCATTCTTATCATGCATAACCATGGCATATCATTCATAAACATGGCATATCATTCGTAAACATGGCATATCATTCATAACATGGCATATCATTCATAAGCATAGCATATCATGTATAACCATGGCATATCATTCATAAACATGGCATATCATTCATAAACATGGCATATCATTCGTAAGCATGGCATATCATTCATAAACATAAATCACATCTTACCATAGGGCCATTGGGACCCTTACTTGGAATAAACCTTAACTCTTATCCTATTAACCCTTATTGGCCGAAACTTATGGAGTCCCAAGGCCATGTGATAATTCACACAATCACCATCCTTCATCCTTATATCATGGCAACACACATAAACATATGCTTGAAGTTAAAGACTCAACCCTAACACATGGGTCCTTGGAGTTGGCCAAACCATATGGGCCTCTAGGGTGCTCCAAAAATTCCCAAAATTTATACTTAACTTATAAACATCATCAGGGAGTATTAAATAACATTATCATGATTTTTAACATGTTTATAGACATTTAAATCATGGTGGCCGAAACCCATAAACATAGGGACCTTGGTTTTGTCCCTTTCATGTTGGCCGAAACCCTAGAGTGTCCTAGGATACTCCAAAAATTCCCAAAAATTACACTTAACTTCTAAACATCATAAGGGAACATCAAATAACATTATCATGATTTTTAACATATTTATAGACATTTAAATCATGGTGGCCGAAACCCATAAACATAGGGACCTTGGTTTTGTCACTTTTATGTTGGCCGAAACCCTAGAGTGTCCTAGGGTACTCCAAAAATTCCCAAAAATTACAATTAACTTATAAAAATCATAAGGGAACGTCAAATAATATTATCATGATTTTTAACATATTTCTAGACATTTAAACATAGTGGCCGAAACCCTTGAACTAAAGGTTCTGGGTTTTTGCTTCTTCATGTTGGCCGAGACCCTAGGGTGTCCTAGGGTACTCAAAAAATACCCAAAAATTACAATTAACTTCTAAACATAATAAGGGAATATTAAATAATATTATCATGATTTTTAAAATATTTCTAGACATTTAAAACATAGTGGCCGAAACCCTTGAACTAAAGGTTCTGGGTTTTTGCTTCTTCATGTTGGCCGAGACCCTAGGGTGTCCTAGGTTACTCCAAAAATCCCCAAAAATTACAATTAACTTCTAAACATCATAAGGGTGCATAAAATAATATTATCATGATTTTTAACATATTTCTAGACATTTAAAACATAGTGGCCGAAACCCTTGAACTAAAGGTTCTGGGTTTTTGCTTCTTCATGTTGGCCGAGACACTAGGCTGTCCTCGGGTACTCTAAAAATCCCCAAAAATTAAACTTAACTTATAAACAACCTAAGGGAACATCAAATAATATTATCATGATTTTTAGTATAATTATGGACCTTTAAAACATGCTGTCCGAAACCTTTGAACATAGGAACCTTGATTTTTGTTTCCCTTCAACATTAAATCCGAAACTCACCCATATATCAAGCCAAAAATCATGGAAAACATTGGTAACTATTATACCACAGGTGAGGGAGTCTTACCTTAGTTTTCTTGATTTTTCGAACCTTGAAAGAGGAGAAGGAAGAGGACTTGGTATCTCTTGACCACAACTAATCCTTGTCACCTTGTCGGAACTTGAGATCTTGAGAGATGAGACCTCTTGTGAAGTTTTCTCCAAGGCACTCCTCCCTTTGGTGCTCGGCAAGATGAGGAATGAAGTGGAGAGGAAATTCACTTGATTGAGAGAATAAGTAACTCCCAAAACTCCTCTCATTATAACCATCAAGGAGGCAAATGAAGAGCCTCTCCATGACTCTTCACCTCCTTTTACCTCTTAACTATCCTCCACTTCAATTACTCATAAGAATTCCTTGCTAGGTGAGTTGGTTAAGGCTTACATGGTTGTACAAGAGGTCGAAGGTTCAATCCTTGGCTCATGCACATTTATTTTTATTTTTATTTTTATTTTTATTTTTATTTCATTTATTGTATTATTTTTATAATTCCGAAAATCCC
The DNA here is from genome assembly GCA_024364735.1 of Boesenbergia rotunda. Lineage (NCBI taxonomy): Eukaryota > Viridiplantae > Streptophyta > Magnoliopsida > Zingiberales > Zingiberaceae > Boesenbergia > Boesenbergia rotunda. Next base: position 83,177 of record JAGFNQ010007686.1, on the reverse strand, counting down.
CTCCTAAAATCACCCATAACTATGCTAATATTCCTAAATAAAATTCTTTTATATTTATATTAATTTTACCTAATTTATATAAATTTTTACCTAATTAATGCCTATTTTGGAGCCCATTTAAAGCTCATTAGTACATAGTTTTCTAAATTTAAATGAGAAAACATGGATTTCTAGGCCCAATTTTACATAATTATTTCTGGGCCCCTCGGAAAATTATCTAGACTTGCTCAATATTTTAAGAAAATATTAAGAGAATTTTCCGGGTCGTTACAATGATGTGTGTGTAGTGAGATGGTAACAGCTCTGATACCAACCTGTAACGCCCGCTTTTTTTTTCCTAAAACGGCGTTACGCTAACATACTTAAGGCATGTAACATCATACTGCAGCGGAATAACTTAAACATTACATATACATGCCCCTACTACCATCCCTAATATAATGACATGGAACTTCACATATGAACATCATGCTTAATCATCATGTCATAACATGCTTAACATCATACCATAAGGTTCATATCATATCATACTGGACATCTTATCATATAGTTTCATAAGTCACTATTCGAGCATATAGGTAGTCAAAATAAAGTTCTTAGCATAAACGGTTAACACATTTGATTTCATGGGCCAAGTCACCAACACACACATACTTCAGGCCCTCCTGCTGCTTCCTCGTTATCCCCTTGCATGATCTGCGGTATAAGGAAAGAAGACTATAAGCACACAGGCTTAGTAAGACTCTTTCCTACTCACTAAAATCATTCGTCATTCATTCATAATCATATGGAACATAAGCATTATAAACATTTCTATCATAGCATAAAGCATAAACATAGGCATAAATCTAATTGAACATTCTTATCATGGCATAAAGTATAAGCATAGGCATAAGCATAAGTAAACATTCTAAGCATGACATCATATGTGGCATGAACATAAGCATAAGATGTAAATCAACCATAGGCATACTTTCTAGCATATCAAGCATAGACATCGTAAACATTCTAAGCATGGCATGATACACGGCATAACATAACTTCATAAACTTTCCTAGCATGGCATGAGACATGGCATAAATATAAACATAAGATATAAACCAACCTATATGGCATAAACATAGGCATACATTCTAGGATATCATAAGAGCATTTTCCTACCCTAATCATAACATGGATCATTCATTCTCATACATATCTTTTAACATGGAGCATAAGCATAACACATCATTATCATAACATAATGCATAACATGTATGAATGCAGGGGTGGAATGCATATACATAGGGATGCTTAACTTTTAAAACATACTTTGAAAATGCTTAAACATCATCATCATAACATTTGGGGTCCCCGGCTTGTAAACACATACATACATCATAGCGCGCATCCCTTGTAAATCTGAGGTAGCTAGCCCCGACCTACTAGGGTAAGGACAGCATAGTCGGTAGTCCCCGAACCGAGGCGTTCTCAAGGAGCCCATCCCTGTTGCACAGCTCCGGTAGTGCCAGAACCGTGGACAGCTCCGGTAGTCCAGAACCGGGGCGTTCTTAAGGTGCCCATCCCTTGGACCCATACTTGGGTCCGGTACAAGCCCATTCATAAAGTAAAATACTTTGCATGCTTCATCATTCATAAGACATTCATAGCATACTTATCATGGCATCATTCTTATCATGAACATGATCATAACATACTTGTCATAACATCATTCTTATCATGCATAACCATGGCATATCATTCATAAACATGGCATATCATTCGTAAACATGGCATATCATTCATAACATGGCATATCATTCATAAGCATAGCATATCATGTATAACCATGGCATATCATTCATAAACATGGCATATCATTCATAAACATGGCATATCATTCGTAAGCATGGCATATCATTCATAAACATAAATCACATCTTACCATAGGGCCATTGGGACCCTTACTTGGAATAAATCTTAACTCTTATCCTATTAACCCTTATTGGCCGAAACTTATGGAGTCCCAAGGCCATGTGATAATTCACACAATCACCATCCTTCATCCTTATATCATGGCAACACACATAAACATATGCTTGAAGTTAAAGACTCAACCCTAACCCTTGGGTCCTTGGGGTTGGCCGAACCATATGGGCCTCTAGGGTGCTCCAAAAATTCCCAAAATTTATACTTAACTTATAAACATCATCAGGGAGCATTAAATAACATTATCATGATTTTTAACATGTTTATAGACATTTAAATCATGGTGGCCGAAACCCATAAACATAGGGACCTTGGTTTTGTCCCTTTCATGTTGGCCGAAACCCTAGAGTGTCCTAGGATACTCCAAAAATTCCCAAAAATTACACTTAACTTCTAAACATCATAAGGGAACATCAAATAACATTATCATGATTTTTAACATATTTATAGACATTTAAATCATGGTGGCCGAAACCCATAAACATAGGGACCTTGGTTTTGTCCCTTTCATGTTGGCCGAAACCCTAGAGTGTCCTAGGGTACTCCAAAAATTCCCAAAAATTACTCTTAACTTCTAAACATCATAAGGGAACGTCAAATAATATTATCATGATTTTTAACATATTTCTAGACATTTAAACATAGTGGCCGAAACCCTTGAACTAAAGGTTCTGGGTTTTTGCTTCTTCATGTTGGCCGAGACCCTAGGGTGTCCTAGGTTACTCCAAAAATCCCCAAAAATTACAATTAACTTCTAAACATCATAAGGGAACATAAAATAATATTATCATGATTTTTAACATATTTCTAGACATTTAAAACATAGTGGCCGAAACCCTTGAACTAAAGGTTCTGGGTTTTTGCTTCTTCATGTTGGCCGAGACCCTAGGGTGTCCTAGGTTACTCCAAAAATCCCCAAAAATTACAATTAACTTCTAAACATCATAAGGGAACATAAAATAATATTATCATGATTTTTAACATATTTCTAGACATTTAAAACATAGTGGCCGAAACCCTTGAACTAAAGGTTCTGGGTTTTTGCTTCTTCATGTTGGCCGAGACCCTAGGGTGTCCTAGGGTACTCCAAAAATCCCCAAAAATTACACTTAACTTATAAACATCCTAAGGGAACATCAAATAATATTATCATGATTTTTAGCATAATTATGGACCTTTAAAACATGCTGTCCGAAACCTTTGAACATAGGAACCTTGATTTTTGTTTCCCTTCAACATTAAATCCGAAACTCACCCATATATCAAGCCAAAAATCATGGAAAACATTGGTAACTATTATACCACAGGTGAGGGAGTCTTACCTTAGTTTTCTTGATTTTTCGAACCTTGAAAGAGGAGAAGGAAGAGGACTTGGTATCTCTTGACCACAACTAATCCTTGTCACCTTGTAGGAACTTGAGATCTTGAGAGATGAGACCTCTTGTGAAGTTTTCTCCAAGGCACTCCTCCCTTTGGTGCTCGGCAAGATGAGGAATGAAGTGGAGAGGAAATGCACTTGATTGAGAGAATAAGTAACTCCCAAAACTCCTCTCATTATAACCCATCAAGGAGGCAAATGAAGAGCCTCTCCATGACTCTTCACCTCCTTTTACCTCTTAACTATCCTCCACTTCAATTACTCATAAGAATTCCTTGCTAGGTGAGTTGGTTAAGGCTTACATGGTTGTACAAGAGGTCCAAGGTTCAATCCTTGGCTCATGCACATTTATTTTTATTTTTATTTTTATTTCATTTATTGTATTATTTTTATAATTCCGAAAATCCCCCCCTAAAATCACCCATAACTATGCTAATATTCCTAAATAAAATTCTTTTATATTTATATTAATTTTACCTAATTTATATAAATTTTTACCTAATTAATACCTATTTTTGGAGCCCATTTAAAGCTCATTAGTACTTAGTTTTCTCAATTTAAATGAGAAAACATGGATTTCTAGGCCCAATTTTACATAATTATTTCTGGGCCCCTCAGAAAATTATCTAGACTTGCTCAATATTTTAAGAAAATATTAAGAGAATTTTCTGGGTCGTTACAGTAGGGCAGATGGTTAGTGCTTCAGTTTTACAACTAAGAGGTCTAGGGGTCAAATCATTGCAAAGCAAATAAAATGGAAGTTGTTTTTTTCAAAAAAAAAAAAAGAAAAAAAATTCAGAGCAAGTTAAGGGAAGTCAAGTAGTTGTAACCTAAGGCTAAGGATAAGGTAAAGTTAAGGTTATGTAAAAGAGGCGTCCGCCTTAAGGATAAGAAGTATGGGGTCGTCACACCTTGGAAGCTCCGCCTCTATTCGCGTCCACGCCGAGTATCTTCGGGATGACTTCGCAAAGCCACGAGTTTCGTGTTCTCGAGAACTACTAGATTCTATGAGAACGCGACGAGAAAAAACAAGAGAGAAGTCAGAAGACTAACCACAAAAGGATGGTCGGCTGGTGCTCCTTCTTGGGGCTGGTTGGCGCACGGCAAGAAGGGGAGAAGAGAAGGAGAGAAAGAGAGGGAGAGAGCCTATGCCTTCGTCTCTTCGATTATTACCCAAGTCTTGCCTTGGGTCCTTATATAGTGGCCTCTCAACTTTCAAGCCTATCAAATATGGAATAACTTATTCCATCATGCCAAGTTTGATTTTATATCATGGTTAAAATCATATTTTAATTCATGATAAAAATCAATCAAGTCTCATCTCTCTTATGAAATAAATTTCCTTATCATGGTAAATCAATCCATGGTAAATCAATCCATGATTGATTTTATAAAATAAACCAATCCATGGTTCATTTTAATTTCTATGAAAAATAAACCAAACCTTGGTTTATTATATAAAAAATTTATATCATCCATAATTTTATAAAACAAACCACATTTTGTTTATTTTATAAATTAAACCAAAAACTTGGTCCTCTCCCTTTGTTGTGGCCGGCCAAGCAAAGAGGATGGAGGCCCTCTTTGGCCGGCCCATCTAAGCCAAGCCCCAATGAATTAAACTTATTTAATTCATATATTAAGTCTTCAAAAGACTTAGGCATTTTACACTTCCAATGCGTCTCTGAAAAATTCAGATTTGACTTATCGTTTGGCTCAACCAAACCTAATCTCTCTTGATTGGAAAATCCAATTTTCAACTCGTCTTAAATCCCTCGGATTACTCGTAGTGCGTGTGACTAAATAGACTTTCGATTTATGTTGGCCGTCTATAATTAATCAATTATAGAACGATCATGAGTGGCACCTAGTAGTACATCATGATCCCCAATTAATCGAAAGATCAACGGTTGACCTCAGAAACAATTCTGAAATCCTTCAGCAGCTATAATGAATCGTGCCCCATTCCCTTCACCATCTTATACCCACATGGTTCAGGACATGGTCTATGTGTCTCAGTCCCCGTTAGGCTGACTACGTCACACCTAGCCCAAGTAACGTTTTCTTGTCCTACGGATTCTAATTAATCTCATGTATTT
>JAGFNQ010007686.1:0-64367 GCA_024364735.1 Boesenbergia rotunda | reverse complement strand
TCAATTTTCTTAGTTATTTTGTTGTAGACTCTATAAGCTCTACTTGTTGTAGAGTATCCTAAAAAGATACCTGGGTTTGACTTGGATTGGAATTTCCAAGATAGTCTTTGGTATTAAATATGGACTTTGCACCAAAGACTCTAAGTAGTGTAGGTTTGGAAGTCTATGGTAGTAAAGTTCATAGGGTGTTTTATTTAACCTTTATTAAGCAGAATCCTATTTTGGATATAGCAGGCTGTGCTAATTGCTTCTGCCCAATAGTGGTTAGTAGGTCAATTCATTGAGCATAGCCCTAGCAGCTTCCTGTAGAGTTCTATTCTTCCTTCTACTATGCCATTTTGTTGGGGGGTTCTCAGACACGAAAATTCGTGTTTATATCCATTTACTTTGCAGAATTCTTCGAATCTTTGATTCTCGAATTCTCCCCCGTGGTCAGACCTAAGTCTTTTGATTTGGTATCATTTTGATTTTCAATCAATTTACAAAAGTTGTTAAATAGGTTCAGGGTTTCATCTTTGGTCTTGAGAAACCTGACCCAGGTGAACCTAGAGTAGTCATCAATTATCACTAAGCAGTATCGGTTTCCACTTAGTGACTTGGCTCCATGTGAATCAAATAGGTCAAGGTGTAGGAGCTCAAGTGTGGTTTGGGTTTGATCAGATTGGATTAATTTGTGACTAGACTTGGTTTGTTTGCCTTGATTACAGGATTCACATATTAGGTTTTCATTATTCTTAATTTTGGGAACACCTTTGACTAAGCCAAGTTGGGTAATTTTTGAGATAGTTCTTAGATTGGTATGACCTAATCTCCTATGCCAGAGTTTTGATGTTCTAACTGTGTTAACATGCATTTGGGTATAAGGGGAAGATTTATAGTGTATACATTGTTTTCCTAGTGCCCTTCAGCATGATTTCTGAGTCTTGTGCATTCTAATCAGGCAATTAGAATTGTTGAAAGTAACTAAATAACCAGAGTCACATAACTGACTTATGCTAAGTAAGTTAAAATTGAAGTTTTCCACCAATAGAACTTTCTTAATAATGAAATTGGATTTAAGTTCAATATTACCTGACCCAATTACCTTGAGTGTAGCATTGTTACCAAATGCCACTGAGCCCAGGTTTTTGAACTTGAGTTTGGTGAACTTCAATTTGTCCCCAGTCATATGTCTGGAGCACCCGCTATCTAACATCCATTGGTCCAAATCTTTATGTTCCTACACATAAAGAATTTTTGATGATTTGGATCCAATTTAAGTTAGGGATAGCCTAAATTGAGTTTCACTTCCTAGTCTGTCTCACCCCAGTCTAGGGTTTTCAATCACGTTAACCTTAAGGTTTTTGTGAGACAAGTTTGAGAGTAGAAATTAGTTTTGAAAAGGAATTTCAATTTATTTTCGAAAAAGTTCTTTATTTTTGAAAACAGATTTTTAAACAAATAAGTTTAGAAATTTTGAAAAATAGATTAAGTGATTTTTGAAAAAGAAATAATTTTAAGAAGTAGAAGTTTTGAAAACAGATTAAGAGTTTTTCAAAAAAGAGATAGGTTTGAAAACAGATTAGAATCTATAATTATTTGAACTTTGAGTTAGATTCGAATTTGACAAAAGATAATTTGAATTTGAATTTTAGAAATTGGCTTCCAGGTCTTGGCGAGGCACTAGGCCTTCTTTGGCCGTAGCCTTATGGGATCATCCACCCTTTCCTTGACAAAGCCTTTTAATGAAATTTCATTTTCAAATTAAATTAAGTCATTTTCTGGTCTAACTAGCTTGGGTCTTGGATCGGTAGCTTCGGCTGGTTTCACCAGTCTAAAGAGACCAAGTAGACTTGATCTTATTAGAGTTGGTTTCCCCAACGTACTATCATCTCACCTCCTCCCAATACTATGTTTTCAAGTTTCAAGTAATTTAGTCCTTAAATCTAAGTATTCCTTAAATCTAAGCATGGCAATTTGCAAAAAAAATTAAATAAACAAACAATCAATCAATTAAAAAAAATTATCTAATTATAAAAATTGTTTTGATTTTGGCTCCCCCTGGACTAAAGCCTCTGTATGGGTTAGGCAAGATGTGAATCTTGTCCTTGGGGATCCAAAATTGATTTGAACCAGTTGGTTTAGTCAGGCACAGTTTTGGCACCCATGCCTGAACCTTAGGTCTTGACTGGTTCAGTACAGCAAAGTAAGATCTTTGCCGAGATTTGGTTCTATAGCCAAGTCCGGATCGGTTTAGAACAGACTTCTGTTTTCCCAGAATCAGATCAAGATTCTTGGAGCCAGAAGTGAATCGTTCTAAAGCTGTTCTTAAGTCCTTAACTTGAGTTTTCAGGGAAGAATTCTCTGATTCAAGTTTTTCAACTTGATCAGGGGTTCCTTCCTGAAGTTTCTCAGTTAAGGATTTAGAATCAGCTCCCTCTTTCAGGAGTTTTACTTCCTGTCGGAGGGACTCGATTCGGAGTTTGGCTTTCGCCAAATCTCGGGATAGATAGGAAATAAGCGAATTCAATTGCAATTTTGAAAAACCCGTTACCCTTATTTCGCCGTCGTCGGAGAATGTCAGCTTGCCGTCGTCTCGGTCCGAGTCTGAGTCAGTCTCGATTTGATCCGAAGCGGTCAGGGCTAGAAGATTGGATTGGGGTGCTTCTTCTTCTTCTTCTGAGGAAGACTCGTCCCAGGTTGCTTGGAGTGCCTTCTTCTTTCTGGTCTTTTTGGACTCCTTTAGACTTGGACATTCAGTCTTGTAGTGACCCTTCTTCTTGCATTCGTAGCAGGTTACGTTGGGCTTTTGTTTGTCAGTTGCCGGTTCAGCTTGTCCGTCCTTTCTTCGGCTTGTTCTCCGTGTGTTGGTTTGGTTCTTCAACTTTTTGTAGTAGCTTCGAGCTAGCCGGACCAGTTCAGATTGATCTTCTTCTTGATCTTCTGTTTCTGAATCTGAGGTAGATTCAGGTTCAACTTGAGTTTTCTTCTTGGTCGTCTTTCCTGTTTTCCCTGCAAAGAAGGCTATACTTTTCTCGACCAAATTGCAGTTAGTCTGTTCATGCAGCTCAAGTTCAGAAAATAACTCATCTAACTTAATTTTTGAAAGATCCCTAGAGACCTTGTATGCATCTACCATAGATGCCCACAAGGTGGTCCTAGGGAACGCGTTTAGGGCATACCTTATAAGATCACGGTTTTGAACCTGGTGACCTATTGCGTGAATACCGTTCATCAGTTCCTGGATTCTGCCGTGGAGCTGGGCTGCTGTCTCGTTATCTGCCATTTTGATGGTGAAGAGCTTGTTCAGTAGCAGATCCCGTTTGCTGATCCTCGTATCTGAAGTTCCTTCGTGGAGCTCGATCAGTTTAGCCCATAGCTCCTTGGCACTGTTGAATGGGCCTACGCGGTTCAGCTCCTCTTTTGTCAGTCCGCATTGAAGGGTCTGAGTTGCTTTGACGTCAGCTTCAATCTTGCGTTTAAGGGCAGTGTCCCACTCTGAGTAGTTTTGTGGTACGCCTTCAGCATTTGTGGGAATCATCAGTCCAGACTGGATGATTATCCACATGTCCACCTGAGTTTTCAGGTGGACCTCCATTCGACTTTTCCAGTAAGGAAAGTCTTCTCCACTGAAAAGTGGAGGTCTGGCGGTGCTAAAACCTTCTTGGATGACCATTTGTTAACTGAAATAGCAAAAAAAACAACGAAAATATTCCAAGACTTGGTCTTGGATTAGTAGTGCGGGAAAAAAACAAATTTCAAGGGGTGTTGCACCAACCTTGAAAAAAAACTCGAACGAAAATATTTACAAAAAATGAGAGAGAAAACGAAAGAAATCCGAAAAATTTTCAAACTGGTGGTTGCACCAAGTTTGAATTCCCCGCTCTGATACCACTTGTTGGATCGAGAGATGCGATAGTGGGGGGGGTGAATGTCGCAAATCGTTCGGATTTAAAAAGAGTAAGTGCGCAGCGGAAATAAAAGAAAAACGGAACAATGCAAACACAGTCGGTTTACTTGGTTCGGAGCCTGGGTCGACTCCTACTCCAAGGCCCACGGTCGTTGACCGTTTTCTGCGGGTAATTCTATAAGTTCGTAAAAGTTTACAAGAAAGATTATAACAAGAACAGTTTAGTAAACTTTAAATACAGCTCTTCGTTACCGACGTCCGGTGTAGATCGAAGTTTCGGAGCAGCGGGACGTCGTCAGCTCGAGTTGGAAGATTTCTGGAGCGTGTCGCGGAAGCAGAAGAGCGCAGAAGCGTCGAAGCAATTGATGCTCTGAAGAAGGAGGTCGAGGGCCCTTTATATAGGGCCTGGGGGTGCCCTGGTCGACGGGGGTGCCCCCCACGTGGCAGCAGATCCACAAGAGGCGCGGTCGTCGACTTATCCCTTAATCCTCGGGATAAGGCCTTGACTGGGGCGCCCTGGACGCTGGGGGCGCCCTGGTTGACCCAGTTAAATCTTATCTGCAGCGCTGAGCTCTCCTCGTTAAGGCTGGGGGCGCCCGGGACAGCGGGGGCGCCCTGGGCGCGCAGTGCAGACGCGGCAGCAGCTTAACTTCTTCAGTTGGTTTGCCATGGGGGCGCCCGGGACAGCGGGGGCGCCCTCAGAATGTACTGTCGAGGTTCTTCTGGTTGTGTTGTGTTTTGTGTTCACCTTGGGGGCGCCCTGGACACTCCGGGCGCCCTGGTCAGCGATCGCCTCTTTCCTTTGAGGCATTCTGAGCTGCAGACACACGTTCCTTTGGTCCTGCATCCAGGGTTAGTCCAAAACACAATAAACCAATAACATAATGAATTATACAGCCTTGGCTGTCTTGGTTCTGACTTTGGTCTCCAAAATGGAGCCCTAGGTCGAACCGACGCCTAATGTTCCCTCAAGGGGAACGCGTCCTCACCTACTCCTCTCGGGAGAATTTACCTGGTGCCAACCGGCTCCTCCAGTTGGACTTTTGCCCGGCAGTCCTTCGCCAGGTCTTGAGTTGCCAAGCTGCCCTTCGCTTGGTGCCTAGCAGCCCTTCGCTAGGTCTTTTCTTCTGGCAGCCCTTCGCCAGTGTCTAGCATTCTTTCGCTAGGACTTGTCCATTCTGGCAGTCCTTCGCCAGAGCCTAGCGGTCCTTTGCTAGGGCTTTTCCTGTCTGGCAGTCCTTCGCCAGTGCCTAGCATTCCTTCGCTAGGGCTTTTCCTGTCTGGCAGTCCTTCACCAGTGCCTAGCATTCCTTCGCTAGGGCTTTTCCTGTACACTCAAGAAACTTGTTAGACAACAACTAACCCTTAACTTTTGAACCCTTTTGCCAATATCAAAACACAGGTTTGACTTGGGTGCATTCTGCACCAACACAATATTCCAGAGAGATACGGATTTCTCATAAGTGAATCAAACGACGTGTTTCTCATTAACGATGACGAACCTATCAGTTATGAAGATGTTCTGAAAAATTCAGAAAGGGATAAATGGCTTGAAGCAATGAAGTCGGAAATGGATTTCATGTACTAAAATCAAGTTTGAGACTTGGTTAACCCACCTGAAGGGATTAAGCCCATAGGGTGCAAGTGGGTTTTCAAGAAGAAAACCGACATGGAAGGTAATGTTGTTACCTTTAAGGCTAGATTAGTGGCAAAAGGATATCGTCAGAAACATAATTTTGCAAAAACATAAACTAATTTACGTATTACCTCGCGTAACTCGAAGAAAGGGACGAGCGCCTCTATTCGCGTCCATGCCGAGTATCTTCGGGATGACTTCGTAAAGCCACGAGTTTCGTGTTCTCGAGAACTACTAGATTCTCCGAGAACGCGACAAGAAAAATCAAGAGAGAAGTCGAAAGTCTAACCACAAAAGGATGGCCGTAATCAAAATTCTGACGAAGCAAAAGAAGAGGCTTGCGGCAAACTCTAATTCCGGCAGCACCTTCTTCCGGCCAAGAGATGGCCGGAGCTTCCTTCTCCGGCAGCAGGTGGTGGTCGGTAGGGAAAGTGTAGGGGCAGCCGACTGGTGCTCCTTCTTGGGGCTGGTTGGCACACGGCAAGAAGGGGAGAAGAGAAGGAGAGAAAGAGAGGGAGAGAGCCTATGCCTTCGTCTCTATTTTTTATTATCACCCAAGTCTTGCCTTGGGACCTTTATATAGTGGCCTCTCAACCATCAAGCCTCTCAAATATGGAATAACTTATTCAATCATGCCATGTTTGATTTTATATCATGGTTAAAATCATATTTTAATTCATGATATAAAATCAATCAAGTCTCTTCTCTCCTATGGAATAAATTTCCTTATCATGATAAATCAATCCATGATTGATTTTATAAAATAAACAATCCATGGTTCATTTTAATTTCCATGAAAAATAAACCAAACCTTGGTTTATTATATAAAAATTTATATCATCCATAATTTTATAAAACAAACCACACTTGGTTTATTTTATAAATTGAACCAAAAACTCGATTCTCTCCCTTTGTTATGGCCGGCCAAGCAAAGAGGATGGAGGCCCTCTTTGGCCGGCCCATCCAAGCCAATCCCCAATGAATTAAACTTATTTAATTCATCTATTAAGTCTTCAAAAGACTTAGCCATTTTACGCTTCCGATGCGTCTCTGAAAAATTCAGATTCGACTTATCGTTTGGCTTAACCAAACCTAATCTCTCTTGATTGGAAAATCTAATTTTTAACTCGTTTTAAATCCCTCGGATTACTCGTAGTACGTGTGATTAAATAGGCTTTCAATTTATGTTGGCCGTCTATAATTAATCAATTAATTATAGAATGATCATGAGTGGCACCTAGTAGTACATCATGATCCCCAATTAATCGAAAGATCAACGGTTGACCTCAGAAATAATTCTGAAACCCTTCAGCAGCTATAATGAATCGTGCCCCATTCCCTTCACTATCTTATACCCACTTGGTTCAGGACATGGTCTATGTGTGTCAGTCCCCACTAGGCTGACTACGTCACACTAGCCCAAGTAACATTTTCTCGTCCTACGGATTCTAATTACTCTCATGTGTTTAAGAGATTCATACTCTGAACATGTCATGCTCTGGCCAGAGGCTTCGAGTAACAATCCGACGATGGGCCTCGGGTATACATGTCCTCGCAAGGAGTGGTGAATCCTTTGTAGGCTGTTCAAACATCTTCGGGCACTTCGGCTTAAACCCAATCATCCTGGGTCCACACCTCCTTGGAGATGCTTGCTTAAGATGTTAAAGTATAAGTCTCCATGACCAAGATGACTTGAATACCGCAAGTCAAAGGAACATCGCACTTAAGCTGCAGTAAGAACTTCACTGACATATCTATATGTAGATTACCATATGAAGGTTTACAGCCAGTCGCTCCAATGAACTAGTTCCCTTAACTAGCATTCATGTTTATCTCCGGACATCTCAATGTCACCAGCTAGTGAGAATCAGATGATTAGAAAATAACCTATGCTAGTCTCAACAGAATTGATAGTGTCCGTATTTATTAATTCATCGACTAGGGACAATTTCAATACTTCGCAATTGGACATGTAGAGATAATCACTAGTTGTGAATTCATCACAAATTCTCTCATGCTGTGAATTGTATTGCGGACATTCAGTAAATGAGTTTAAGATCTCAATCAAATACACAAACATGTATACTCAAATAGTGAATATTCATTTATTAAAATAAATGATTACAATCATAAGGCGATTGCCTTAGGACACTTCTCTCATATCATATACAAACTCCCACTTGGCTAATGCCAATCGCTACGGTACCCAATACCACAGGCTCTAACATGACCCTCAAACTTGCTTTGAGGCAAGGCCTTAGTTAAAGGATCCGCTAAATTCCTTTCAGTGGAAATTTTCTCAATTTGTATATCATTCCTACTTATAATCTCTCTAATCAGATGATAGCGGCGAAGCACATGTTTGGATCGCTGATGAGACCTTGGTTCCTTTGCTTGTGCAATAGCTCCATTGTTGTCGCAGTAAACTGGTATTGCTTCATCAATGGTTGGAACCACACCAAGTTCTGAGACAAACTTTTTGATCCAGACTGCTTCCGAAGCTGCAATATATTCCGCTTCCGTGGTAGAATCTGCTACGGTGTCTTGCTTGGAAGTCTTCCAACTTATTGCGCCTCCATTCAAAATAAATACGTATCCGGACTGAGATTTGGAGTCATCCTTATCTGTCTAGAAACTGGCATCTGTATACCCACATATTACCATATCACCTTCTCCATATATTAGGAACACATCCTTAGTGTTTCTTAAGTATTTGAGGATTGTCTTGACAGCCACCCAATGATCCATTCCTGGATTAGACTGATATCTGCTTATGACTCTCAGAGCATACGATACATCGGGCCTAGTATATAACATAGCATACATGATAGATCCTATCGCGAATGCATAAGGAATCTTATTCATGCAAATCCTCTCGTCTTCTGTGTGCGGACACATAGTCTTCAAAAGGTTGATCCCATGCCTGATGGGAAGGTAACCTTTCTTGGATTCTGACATGCTAAACCTTTCTAGCACTCAGTCTATATATGTAGACTGCGAAAGACCAAGCAACCGTTTTGATCTATCTCTATAGATTCTAATCCCAAGGATACAGGTTGCTTCTCCTAGGTCTTTCATGGAGAAAGTTTTGGACAACCAAATTTTAACTGACTGTAAGACTGATATATCGTTTCCTATAAGTAATATGTCATCGACATATAACACTAGGAATACGACTGCACTCTCACTAACCTTCTTGTACACACAAGGTTCGTCAGGATTTTATGACAAATCAAACTCTTTGATTGTCTCATCAAAACGGATGTTCCAGCTCCTGGATGCTTGCTTTAGTCCATATATGGATTGTCGAAGCTTGCATACTTTGGTTTTATTAACCGATGTGAAACCTTCAGGTTGTATCATGTATACATCCTCAAGCATGTTTCCATTAAGGAAAGCTGTTTTCACATCCATTTGCCATATCTCATAATCATAATGAGCTGCTATGGCCAGGAGCATCCGAATGGATTTAAGCATAGCTACTGGCGAATAGGTTTCGTCATAATCAATTCCTTGTTTCTGACGATATCCTTTTGCCACTAATCTAGCCTTAAAGGTAACAACATTACCTTCCATGTCGGTTTTCTTCTTGAAAACCCACTTGCACCCTATGGGCTTAATCCCTTCAGGTGGGTTAACCAAGTCTCAAACTTGATTTTTGTACATGGAATCCATTTCCGACTTCATGGCTTCAAGCCATTTATCCCTTTCTGAATTTTTCAGAACATCTTCATAACTGATGGTTTGTCATCGGTAATGAGTAACACGTCGTTTAAATTCACTTATGAGAAATCCGTATCTCTCTGGAATATTGTGTGTCCTATCAGATCTACGAAGAGGTGGTGTTGTTTTAGGTTCAACTAATAGCTCATCATTATGAGTTATTGGTTGTGGGTCTAGACTAGGTGTCTCTGTAATGTCTATTGGAGTTTCTTGAACTTCTTCAAGTTCAATGCTACTCCCACTGTTTTCTTGTAAAAAAAATTCATTTTTCTAGAAATACAGCATGTCTTGAAACAAACACCTTTTGTTCCAAGGGATGATAGAATTGGTAACCTTTCGTTTCCTTAAGGTATCCAATAAATAGACATTTATCAGACTTAGCATCCAATTTGTCTGATACAGTCCGCTTTACATAAGCAGGACAACCCCATATCTTTAGGTGAGATAAATGAAGTTTCTTACTATTCCATGTCTCATATGGAGTAGTTGAGACTGTTGGGACCGGGTGCATGTTGACAAGGATACGGGTTCGTAAATTTTAAAATATTTACGTGCAGCGGAAGAATTAGCATAAATAATTTCTCAAATTATTTTTAACCACGTATCTAGCATGCAACCTTATGGTGTGTGGACATGATCATAAATTAAAATTTTGCAGAAAGTAAACTAATTTACTCAATACCTCGCGTAACTCGAAGTAAGGGACGAGATCCAACCGTAGCGTCCCTTGAAAGCTCCGCCTCTATTCGCGTCCACGCCGAGTTCTCTTCGGGATGACTTCGCAAAGCCACGAGTTTTGTGCCGACGAGAACTACTAGATTCTCTAAAGGCACAACTAGAATATCAAGAGAGAGAGATAGAAACTAACCACCAAATAACGGAATTAAGATTCCGTGAAGGGAAGAAGGAGTCGCGACCCGCTTCGTCTTGGTGGTGGCTCACGGCAAGGGAGGTGGCACCGGCCCTAGAGGGAGAAAGAGGCGCCGGCCCTAGAGAGAGAAGGGGCGCCGGCCCTAGAGAGAAAGGGTGGGCGCCGACCCTAGAGAGAGAGAGAGAGGGAGAGTATGAGAGAGAGAGAGGGCTTCTTAATCTCTTGATAATTCAATTGAGGAATTCAAGCCTAGCCTTGGTTCCTTTATATAGTAGCCTCTCCCTTGCCAAGTCTCCCCTTTAACGGAATTTTTCATAAGAAATTTATCCTATAAATTTTCTTATGAATTATTCCGTTTATGCCAAGTTTTATTATAACTAACTTTATAATAAAACAAATACATATCTCCTTTTATTATGGAATAAAATTTATAAGAAATTTATAAATTTTTCTTATCATGAAAAAATCAATTCATAATTGATTTTATAAAATTAAAATAAACCGATCCATGGTTCATTTTAATTTCCATAAAAAGAATAAATTTCTATAAATTTCTTTATATAAATTTCTTTATATAAATCTCTTTATATAAATTTCTTTATATAGATTTATTTATCCATAATTTTATAAAACAAATCACGCTTGATTTATTTTATAAAATAAACCAAATAAATTGGTTTTCTCTCCTTGTAGTGGCCGGCCAAACCAAAGAGGGTGGATACCCTCTTTGGCCGGCCACATCAAGCCAAACCCTCGCGAATTAAACTCATTTAATTCGCCCAATAAGTCTTCAAAAGACTTAGCCATTATAAGCTTCCCGTGCGCCTCTTATAAATTCAGATTCGAATTATTTCTCATGATCAGAAAATCCAATTTTCAACTCGTTTTAAATCCCTCGGATTACTCGTAGTGCGTGTGACTAAATAGGCTTTCGATTTATGTTGGCCGTCTATAATCAACCAATTATAGAACGATCATGAGTGGCACCTAGTAGTACATCATGACCCCCAATTAATCGAAAGATCAACGGTTGACCTCAGAAATAATTCTGAAACCCTTCAGCAGCTCTAATGAATCATGCCTCATTCCCTTCACCATCTTATACCCACTTGGTTCAGGACATGGTCTGTGTGTGTCAGTCCCCACTAGGCTGACTACGTCACACCTAGCCCAAGTAACGTTCTCTCGTCCTTTGGATTTCTAATTACTCTCATGTATTTAAGAGACTCATACTCTAAACATGACATGCTCTGGCCAGAGGCTTTGAGTAACAATCCGACGATAGGCGTGGGTATACATCTCCTCGCAAGGAGTGGTGAATCCTTTGTAGGCTGTTCAAACATCTTCGGGCACTTCGGCTTATACCCAACCATCCTGGGTCCACACCTACTTGGATGTAACGACCCGGCCCATTTGGCGGCCCATTTGGCGGTCTCGACCGTCGACCGTCGACCGTGCCGTTACCAATACTAGGTCTTCCCACTCCTGGGCGTGGATTTTTGCCTTCCCAGGATTCGAACTCTAGACCCAGGCTTAAATCTAGTTCTTTGTGAATCCTGAACACCAATTGAGCTATAGCTCAATTGGTGTTCAGGATTCATAAAGAACTAGATTTAAGCCTGGGTCTAGAGTTCGAATCCTGGGAAGGCAAAAATCCACACCCAGGGGTGGGAAGACCTAGTATTGGTAACGGCACGGTCGACGGTCGACGGTCGAGACCGCCAAATGGGCCGCCAAATGGGCCGGGTCGTTACACTCACAATAGTGGAAGCAGGTCCCTTACTTAGGCACCTTACCTTTAGCCTTGGATATAGAAGAGTTGGCCTTGCCTTTGGCTTGGGTCATACCCTTGCCTTTAGGCTTCCATTTGCCTTTGCCCTTGTTTACCATCAGTACATTACTGGTCTTGGTTTTCTTGAGATTTGGTTCAGTAGTTCTCAACATGCTGAGCATCTCAGGTAAAGGCTTGTCAATTTCATTCATGTTATAGTTCATGACAAATTGATTGTATCCCTCCTGCAACGATTGCAGGATAGGGTCTGTAGCCAATTCTTGGCCCAGTGGAAATCCTAGTCTTTCAAGGTTCTCGACATACCCAATCATCTTGAGTACTTGAGTTCCTACAGGAGTTCCTTCTTGTATCTTGCATGCAAATAGGGCTTTAGACACCTCAAACAGCTCGTGCCTAGCTTGCCCTTGATATAGTTGTTTCAGATGCTCAACCATCTCATGTGCATTCATGTTCTCATGTTGCTTTTGAAGCTCAGAGTTCATGGTGGCAAGCATAAGGCATGATACATCAAGTGCATCATCCTGATGCTTCTTGTAAGCATCCTTTTTGGCACTGGTAGCGGTAGTGGCGGGTGCTTCTGGAAGAGATTGCTCTAGGACGTACAGTTTTCGTTCTTGTTTGAGGACTATCCTCAAGTTTCTGTACCAGTCCAGGAAATTAGCTCCATTGAGCTTGTCCTTCTCAAGGACGGATCATAGAGAGAGAATATTTGACGTGTTAGATGACATGGTGATCTTCAACAGTAAAATTATGCAGAAACAAGTATCATATCTAGATCATTTAATTAGGCCTTTAATTAAATGATTCTCCCACTAAATCGTAGAGCTTTGGTTGGGGCTAGTCATGGATGTAGGCAAACTCAATTTACCAACACCACTAACTCCAAACCAAATAGCAATCAATTATTCATGTGGGACAAGATCCATATTATACTTCATCTTGAGTTAGCTTTGGCTAATCGCCCAAGACTTGGTATAATTAGGTAGGTATCATTTTACCAATTACATCTCATGCAACTCTTTGAAACAAAGGGTCAAGATCCACATTACACATCATCTTGAGTTAGCTTTGGCTAATCACCCAAGACATGGAATAATTGTTCTCTTACCCAATTTTCCTAACTTTTGGGATATGCCTCCAAGTTTCTCAATCTAATTGAGGGGACTTAGTTAAGTCTCACCCAAAGTTTGATAGCGGGACATCACAATTGTCCTCTCGCACTCTACCAAGATAAAATGCGTCACTTTGCTTTGGCAAACCCAACAATAAATGATCGAAGTAGTTTATGAGTACCAAACTTTGGTAGGCATATCGAGTTGACTTAATTGAGATAACTATTTATCTAATCATGCATCACATACACACATTGCATATATCAATATATAAGTGATAAAACGTGACATGGTTATGGCCCGTATACTACGATCTTCTCAAGCCAATGAGAGGATCGATGGTCAACCTAGGGATAACATCTTCTCCAAGTGTATCCTTTGGTCGTCATGTGTCATCGGCATCCTTCTTGTAACTTCATTCTTCAATGGACACTCCACTCCTCATTTTGTACATTATAATTTAGGAAAACTCAAGTTACATTCTAGTCTAAATCTATTTTTACAACTAGAAAAATAGAGATAAGGCACGACACGCAGGCCATATTATGAATTACAACATGCACACACACACATATTCATCCAATCATATTGGGGTTAAGGTCATAACCATGCACCATGTCATCAATCACATACAATAGATTTTGGACATCAATTTTTATTATGATTGTAAAAATGCTCATAAACCGAAACCATAGGTTATAAAATTTGTCGAGTACATTCACATCATAACACACTTTCATATTTCATATGATGATGCTATAGACTTTTAGTTTGATCAACACAAACTTTTGTATCTCGACAAATGCTCATACATTATACAATCTATAATAAAATTATATTCTACATCTATATCACATATAAAAGTTTTCTAAACTTTGTACGATCTTTCGCAAGTGGCTCTAATACCACTGTAGGGATCTATAGGTAAAAATATTTAAAATCGCAGCGGAAATAAGATCCCTCGAGCCATCCATGCGAAAGAAAAACTCATACAAAGTGATCTACAATTCCTATCTTATAGGAATACCTTTATCGCGTGCCCTTTGCTTATCCCACTAGTCCTTTGGTTCGTCGGATCTCTTACACGTTCAAGTATTCGTGCCTCTATGCGTATCCACACGAACACGATCTACGCCTCGGAGAGGAACCACCTTAGTTGTGCTAGCAAATTGGGATGGTTAACAAAGCACAGGAACCTCCACTAGGGAGTTATGGACAAGGAGGAAGAAAGAAGAGCAAGAGAGATGCCCCCTCTAACCTTTGACAAGGGGGGGGTATTTATACTCATCTAATGAATACGAAGGGTCTATGTCCCTTGAGCACCTCTCATCTTAATGCTAATAAAACCCAATGAACACCAAGCCTCTTGGTATTCCTTGATAGAATGTCTCTTAATATTCTATTCATCTAATGAATAGAATGTCTCTTAGCCTTCCTCTTAAATAATATTTTATTAAACCCTTTAATGAATATTATCCATAATTAAGTGGTTGAGTCTAATCTAGATGAGTCTAACTCAAATTAGACTCAATCCCATAATCTAATTGGATTCACTTGAGTCTAACTCAATTATCCAATTCGAATCAAATCTTAGTCAAACCAAGATCAATTAATCTCCGAAGCATCATGTTCTTAGTGTGTGACCCAATAGGTTCTCGTAACGTTGGCAATGTGCCTAAACACTTTAGACACATAAGCAATGAGCGGCATCTAGCAATGCATCATTGCTACCCAAGTAACAAGAAAAGTCGAGATCTGACTAAACCTCCGTGACTATGATAATGTATGACCTTGTCCTTCTATCCTCGATATCTAGATTGACCAATGAGGCATAGACCGTGTCATCCTCAGTCAATCTTGTGTTTCTTGATCCCCGAGTAGACTCACTCAAACAAATGAGCTCAATATCTCATATTGACTCATTTGAGCATGGCCATGCGTTTTAGTAGTCCTACTCGATCAAGGGGCCCACAGATATCACTCCCGTCATATGGGAGGGATAGATCCCATCTACATCACTCACATCCCTCCGCATAATTCATTACATACCCAGTGATCGCCATTATAGTCCACCCTGTTACGGGTGACGTTTGACGATACCAAAGTACATAACCCCTTATGTATGGAACCGTAGTGACTTCAGGTCTAAGGACTATTCATACTAAAAGTCACATGAGAAAGTTTATGACACTCATATGACAATCTATGAAACTTTCTCATGGCGGGTCAATTCAGTACACATTCTCCAATGTATACCCATATGTCAACTTGATATCACATATCCATGACTTGAGAGCTCAGGTCATCAGTTGACCTACATGCTAGTCTCCATGCATTAATATTGTCCTTGAATATTAATACTTGACTAGGAATGGTTTAGTGTAATGTTCTCTACATTATCTCACTATCGATTGAACCAATCGATATAATGTAGATAAGAACCTACTACCCAAGGACATTATTATACTTAGATATTTGGCACAAATACAAAGTAAGTATAATAACCAAACATGCCTTTATTAATGATAGAATATGATACAAAAAGTCCCTAGTCAATCATCACATAATTGGCTCTAGGGCTCCTACTAACACCCTCACGGGTGTCCCTTCGACCATAGCGGTTGTCATCAGACTTTCATCGCGGCCTGCCTAGCAGCTCGACCTTGGTGTCCGAAGAGCTCCTTGAGGTTCAACATCACGTCACTAGCAGTGGGCATGGCCTGATGCTGATGTTGCAGCACATTCGACATAGATGCCAGAATGTAGCACCACGCCATCTCATCTGCCTTAACCCACTTCTTGTAACGCTCCGTCTGCTCTTCACCAGAGTCCTCTCTAGGCCTTTTCGGACATTCCTCGAAGAGTACATATTTGTACTCTTCAACAGTGAGGACAATGTCAAGATTCCTCTTCCAGTCTATGTAGTTTGGGCCAGTATGTTTATTTTCCTTAAGAATTGTTGCTAGTGGGTTAAAGACTATTATGAAAACTTGAGAATCACAACACACACTACTTAAGAAATTGAAAATAAATTAATTCCTCAAAATAATAAATTTTTGAAATCAACCAACACCCCTATACACCGAGAAATTTGCATGCCACGATGGTGTGGGCATATATGAATCCCTACATTCGTAAGAGGAGGTTTTACCCATCAATCTTACTATCTTGTCAACCTAACCTTTTGACAAGTAAGATCAACAGTTGTTTCACTTCGTCTTTGTAAAATAATAGCAGTGACTCCGATGGGGAGGATACTATTGTTGGGTATGGCTTGGCGGATTTCCTTAGCGAAAACTTGGTCGTCCTTGAGAGACCTCTCCATGTCTATGGATTAAAAAAACTTTAATCCGAATGGGGACCCGTCTCCCAATGACCATCTCATGACGTATCAAACGATCCAAATTACAACTCGGCCAATCACAAAGATCGGGCCTTGTAATTTGCTTGACCGTTCGACCGTGGAAAAGGCGACGAGTGGATCGTCGGCTTTTGTGTTTATGGTTGGGGTTCAGTTAATTAATTATTGTCTATGATTTACAATCAAAATAATTAAATAACTAACATGAAATGACGAGGCAAATAAACAAGGCACAAAAATAAGCAAAGGAGCTTAGGGAGAGATTATACCTTCCCAATTACCTCGCGATCTTCTACCGTATGACCCTCCCCTCTTGGACGTCGTGTGGGAGACGATCTCCCAAGAACCGTGGTCACTAAGTCGATCCCTTCTCCTAGTGCCAACCAATCCCTAATCAAAGGGATGCCGCCACCCACTCCAAGTCGCGTGAGCAACTTGTGTTCTGAGCAACTCCACAACTCCAACTTGCATTCTCAAGCTACAAATAAATTACATGAGCAACTTATTTTCTCCAACAACAATTTTCGCAAGCCAATTGTTTTCTTCCAGCTGACAGTTCATGTGAACAATTCACACAAACCGTTTTCTTCTCCAAGCAAAACAGTTTGCATGAGCAAACTGTTCTCCTCCAGCCAAGCAGTTTGCGCAAACTGTTTCTTTTCTCCTCCAATCAATAATTTGCGTGACAACAAATTATTTTCTTCCTCAAGTTGCGTATGCAACTTTGCTGGTGGAAATTTGCTGGACAAAATTGCACCGACTCTGCTCCGTGAAGTCGGCGCCGCATGCATGGAGAAGAAGAAGTGGTTGCGTGAGAAATGAGATGGCTGCGTGAGCCACTTGACTTCCATGAAGAAGAGATAGCTGCTTCCTCAATCTGAGAACTCGGCGCCAACGACCGAGAGGGAGAGAAAGAGAGAGGAGGGCAGGAAGGAGAAACTTAGGGTTTTTCTTGTGTTCCCTTGGATTAATTAATTGGATCGATTAACCTCTTGGTTTCATGCCATCATGGGGTATATATAGGGCTACGATAGGGACCATGAGGAGGAGTTGGATTTTAGCTTGCTAATGGATCCAAACCCGGTCCATCAATGAGGATCCATTCCACTAAAGGATCCCCATTGAATTACCTCACCAACCCCCATATTTACATATGGGCTCCACCTATTACGAGTCGTCCATCCCCCCATGTTTAAGATTTCGAATACCCGTTAATTAATTTAAATTACTGACAATTCAAATTAATTAACTTCTGGATCCTTGATTAGTACCACTCAACCTTATCATCATGCCGGATCAAATCTACCTGCAGGGTTTAGCATGATGAACCTTTTGAGCTCATCAAGGGAGCATCATCATCCCGACTCACCAGGACACGAATTCCGTCAATAATCAACATCACATCATATTATTAATATTATCTCCCAACTTACCGGGCCTATCGATCTAACAGAATAGATCTCGCCTATTGGTAAATCAAAGAGACAATAATTAATAATATATGCTCGTTATTATATCGAGATAAGGGATCGTACTTCATAATAAAATCTGAGGTCCTATCCAATTATCGAGTCAGTACAAATTGGATAACCTCGGGTTTTGGTCCTGCTCAATGTACTCAAAGCACACTAGTGTAATTCTATGGTCAAGACCAATCACACCTAATTACACTACAATCATCCCAATGGTTTGTTCAATTCCATCTCGGTTGTGAGCCTCTACTTATACTAGACAAGGAACTGATAACATGATCTTTCATGTAACACCATACACCATGTTATCTACAATGCGTAGTAACAGACTTTAATACATGTACTAATATAAACATGTACCAAGTGTTGTTGTGATTCTCTTGTCAAAAATTAGATGATCTTATATATAAAAAGAGCAATGCCTTTTAGTGTACACATCTAAAAATTTCCCACTTAAACTCAAAGACTTTGCTGTTCTCAAAATATCATACATCTGACTCCATGATCCTCCGCTATCAAGGCCTCAGTGAAAAGATCTCCCAAGTTGTCCTCTGATGTAATCTAGGCAACAACAGCTATTCCTCTCCTGGGTGGTACTTGCGCTCTATGTGTTTACTTACCTTATGGGCTCGTGATTCCTTCGAGTTTGCAACTGCACCATTTGTTTATCACAACAAAATGTGATAGCTTTGAGCAAACCAGGAATCACATCGAAGTCCATCTTAAAGTTCCTGAACCATATAGCTTCCTTTTGGCTGCCACATCCTTAGCTTCCATGGTGGAGTACGCCACGCAGGCGCTATGCGACATTCCTCCAAACTATTGTTCCACCTCCTAAAGTAAACACAAAACCACAGGAATACTTATATTTTTCCCCTATCTGACTGGAATTTTGTATCTATATAACCCTCAGGAGATCGATCTACCCGGTAAACCATCATATAGTCTATAGTCCTTCTCTGGCACTAATATATGCTTTTACTGCAATCCAATTTCCTTAACCTGGGTTACTCCGATATCTGCTAACCATGCCCACGACACTACAGATATCTGGTCTCGATTTTAGCATACATGAGGCTTCCTATAGCTGACGCTAAAGGAACCGCCATTACCTACTCTATCTCCTTTGATAATCTAAACATATCTCCTTAGATAGTGTAGCTCCACAGCTGAAAAGTTCAAAACTTTTCTTGGAGGGTTCCATGCTAAAACGAGTTAAGACACTATCTTTGTATGAAGCTTGGGATAAACACAACATCCTTCTCTGGTGATCCCTTAGAACTTTGATCGCCAAGGATGTGTCCTGCTTCTCCTAAGTCCTTCATATCAACTATTTGGACAACCATACCCTTACATCTGATAATACTTTATCATTGTTGCCAACTAACAAAATATTATCTACGTATAGTACAAAAATACTACTACGTTTCGTCACATTACTTACATACACAAATCTCATCCGTCCTTTGAATAAATCCATATGACTGGATTATCTCTTCAAAGCGGATGTTCCTTGTCATAGGTCTAGGGATCTTGATTCATGGTCACCTAGGACCGAGTCCGAAGACTCTCCCAAGAACATGAATCCTTTGGTTGACTAACAACCCTCCCAGTATGACGAGTTACCACCTGTGTATCTTCTGTGACACGTGGTGCAGTGACTTATGGTATATCCTCTTGTACAGTTGGTACTAAGGTCAGAACATCCCCTCTTAATTTTTCAAGAACTAGTCTACTCATGGGCTTGTGGTTCATCACATAGTCTTCTTCTAAGAATCTGGTATTCGTGCCAACGATTACCCTCTAATCCTTAGGACTATAGAACTACCTTTCATTCCTCTTGAATAGCCTACGAATAAGCGCACAAGATTCCAATCTTATCAGTATCCCCTCTCAGCACATGTGCTGAGTTATCCCATGTCCGAATATGTCTTAGTGTTGGCTTTCGCCCATTCCACACTTCTACGGGAGTAGAAGACACTGACCTAGATGGTATCAAGTATGCACGCTGCCGTATCCAGAGCATATCCCCAGAACGAATCTGGCAACTCGGAGCAGCTCATAATTGTCCTAATCATCTCTATAAGAGCCCTTTTCCTTCGCTCTGCTACACCGTTCTGTTGGGGCGTACCGAGTGCAGTCAATTGGGATTGAATCCTAGCCTCTAATGAGTAAGTCCTAAATTCTCTCAAGATGTACCCATCACTACGATCTGATCATAGTGTCTTAATACTTTTACTTTGATGTTTCTCCACATCACCCTAGAATTCATTTGAACTGATCAAAGTATTCAGGCTTGTGGTCATCAAGTAAACCTATCTATAACTTTGGATATTCGTCTCACGAAGTATTCAAAGGTACCTCTATCCTGGATAGGCATAGAACCACACAAATCAGAATGAACCAATTCTAACATATCTTTGGCCCTATACCCCTCAGCCTTAAAAGGCCTCTTGGTGATCTTACATTCCAAGCAAAATTCAAAGGTTAGGAAGTCTCCTACTACCAATGAATCCAAGGGCCCATCGGCTATTAATCGTTGAATCCTACTAAGGTAAATAAGACCAAGCCTTAGACGCCAAAGGTATGTTTGGTTTATTTCGGAAGGAACCTTTCTCCTATTTTGGTTAGATGATGAGCTATAACTACTAATTGCATCGTGGGAGATTTTGGTTCTAAAATGCACAAATTGGTTATCCATGATCCTAAATAGATAATCTTTCTATTCCACTTTTCATAACAAAAGGCAATAGAATATCCATTATTTCAGAAACTGAACCAGAGTTCTTTCTAAAATTAAGTACATAAAAGCAATCTTCTTAAAACCAAAACTTTATATTCCTATCTAAAGAAAAATAAATAACTCACACTGCAATAGTCGCCACCTCCGTGTTGGGTATGACTTAGCGGGTTTCCTCAGCGAATACCTGGTCGATCCGAGAGACCTCTCCATGTCTACGGATTAAAAATTAATCTGAGGGGAGACCCGTCTCCCATCGTCCGTCTTGTGCCGTATCGAACGATCCAAATTACAGCTTAGCAAATTACCAAAATTGGCCTTGTAATTTGCTCGACCATTCGACCGCGGAAAAGGCGACGAGTTGATCGCCAACTTTTGTGATTTGGTCGGGGTCCAGTTAAGAATTTATTCAACATATTTTGAGATCAAAATAACAAATTCTCAAACATAAAATGACGATGTATACGATCATGACACAAAATCAACATAAGGAAATACAAAGGAGTGTATGGAAAGTTATACCTTTCCGATCACCTCACAGTCTTCTACCTTATGCCCCTCTCTTCGCAGACGTCGTGTGGGTGACGATCTACCGCGATCCGAGATCACCAAGAGCTCCAAAATCCTCACTTCCTTACCCAAGCCGCAAACCCTAGCCTCTAGGGTTTGCGCCGCCGCCTCCTCCCTCTTGCCCGTGTGCGCCGCCGGCCACCTGCACTACGTCCAACAGAGGCCAAGGAGTCTAAGGAAGACTAAGAGGAAGGAAGAAGAAAGGTTTTCCTCTTCCCAAACCCGCTGCCAATCACACTAAACCTCTCCCTCACCAACGGTGACCTTGCGCCTCTTCTCCACGCCGTCGGCGCCTTGTTTCTCTCTATCCCGTGTACTCCGGCCACCAACCAAGAGGGAGACGGTCTCCCTTCCTCAGTAGCCCATGCTAAGAGAGAAGAAACCCAGAGGAAGTAGAGAAGAGAACTTCTCTTCTTCGGTTTTGCGTCGGCGCCCTAGGAGAGAAGTTGAGAGGGAGAAAAGAGAGAGAGAGAGGCCAAGGGTTTTCCAATTGGATTAATTCTCTCTTGGTTTTTTAATCTCATAGGGTATTTATAGGGCTAAGGTAGGGACCAAGAGGAGGAGTTGGTTGTTGGCCCACTAATGGATCTAAACCCGATCTATTAATTAAGATCCATTCCACTAAAGGATGTTAATTGAACTTCCTAACCAACCCCCATATTTTCATATAGGCTCCACATATTACGAGTCGTCCATCCCCCCGTGTTTAAGATCTCGCATGCCCGTTAATTAAATAAATTACTGACGATTTAAATTAATTAACTTCTAGATCCTTGATTTGTACCACTCAACCTTATCAACGTCCCGAATCAAATCCACCAGCAGGGTTTAGCACGATGAACCTTTTGAGCTCATCAAGGGGGCATCATCATCCTGACTCACCAGGACACGGATTCCGTCAATAATCATTGGCACATCATATTATTAATATTATCTCCCAACTTACCGGGTCTATCGATCTAACAGAATAGATCTCGCCCATTGATAAATTAACGAAATAATAATTAATAATATATGCCCGATATTATTTCGGGATTAAGGGATCATACTCCATAATATAAAGCACACTAGTGTAATTCTATGGTCAAACCAACCACACCTAATTACACTACAACCATCCCGATGGGTTGTCCAATTCCATCTCGTTGTGGGCCTCTTATTTATACTAAGCAAGGGACTGATAACATGATCTTCCATGTGACACCACATATCATGTTATCTACAATGCAAAGTAATTGGACTTCGTGCATGTACTAATATAAACAGGCACCTAGTGTAGTTGTGATTCTCTTTTCGAAATGAAGATGTACATATAAAGAAATCATGTCTTTCAGTTTACACATCCTACAATCTCCCACTTATACATAAAGACATTGCCGTTCTCAAAATGCCATACATCTAACTCCCTGATCTTCCACATACCTAAAGCTCTTGCTATCAAGGCCTCAGTGAAAAGATCTCCTAGGTTGTCCCCTGATGTAATCTAGGCAACAATAGCTTTTCCTCTCCTGGGTGGTACTTGCGCTCTATGTGTTTTACTTGCCTTATGGGCTCGTGATTCCTTCGAGTTTGCAACTGCACCATTTGTTTATCACAATAAAATGTGATAGCTCTGAGCAAACCAGGAATCACATCGAAGTCCATCTTGAGGTTCCTGAACCACGTAGCTTCCTTTGGCTGCCTCAGAGGCTGCCACTTTACTCAGCTTCCATGGTGGAGTCCATCACGTAGTCGCTGCACGACACTCCTCCAAACTATTGTTCTACCTCCTAAAGTAAACACAAAACCCCGAGGAATACTTACGTTTGCCCCTATTTGACTGGAAGTCTGTATTCGTATAACCCATAGGGAATTGGTCTGCCCGCTAAACCAGCTTATAACTCTTAGTACTTCTCAGGCACTAATATAAGCTTTTACCGCAATCCAATTTCCTTGACCTGGGTTACTCTGATATTTGCTAACCATGACCACGGCAAAGCAGATATCCGGTCTCGATTTTAGTATACATGAGGCTTCCTATAGCTGATGCTAAAGGAACCGCCATTACCAGCTTTATCTTTGATAATCTAAACATATCTCCTTACATAGAGTAGCTCCACAACTGAAAAGTACAAAACTTTTCTTGGAGGTTTCCATGCTAAAACGAGTTAAGACACTGTCTCTGTATGAAACATGGAATAAACACACCATCCTTCCTGGTGATCCCTTAGAACTTTGATCACCAAGGATGTGTCCTGCTTCTCCTAAGTCCTTCATATCAATTTCTTGGACAACCATACCTATACGTCTAATAATACTTTGTCATTGTTGCCAACTAACAAAATATTATCTTCGTATAGTACAAGAACACCACTACGTTTCTGCCACATTTTTGTATACACACGACTCATCCGGGCTTTGAGCAAATTCATATAACTGGATTACTTCATCAAAGCGGATGTTCCAAGACCTTGAAGCTTGCTTCAATCCATAGATGGATCGATTAAGCTTGCACACTAGATGCTCTTTGCCCTTTGCAATGAACCCTTCTGGTTGTTGCATGTAGATGGTCTCCTCAAGAGTTCCGTTAAGGAAAGCTGTCTTGACATCCATCTACCATACCTCATAATCCATATGTGCCGCAATAGATAAGAGAATCCGGATCGACGTAACCATGGCTACCGGCGAAAAGGTCTCCTCATAATCGATTCCCTCTTTCTAAGTGTACCCTTTTGCAACAAGCCTTGCTTTGAAGATCTCAACCTTCCCGTATGATCCTCTCTTTCTCTTGTAGATCCACTTGCATCCAATGGCTTTTACACAATTGGGTGGTTCTACTAGCTCCCAGACATGGTTAGAATCCATCGATTCTATCTTGGAGTTCATTGCCCTTTGCCAAGAATCTGCATCCTTGTCTTGGAGGGTCTCGTCAAAGGTCCAAGGATCCGGTTCATGTTTACCAGAGACCAAGTCCGAAGACTGCCCCACAACTATGAACCTTTCAGGCTGTCTCACAACCCTCCCACTGCGACGAGATACCACCTGTGTATCTTTTGTGACACGCGGTGCAATGACTTGTGGTGTATCTTCTTGTACAGTTGGTACTAAGGTCAGAACATCCCCTCTTAATTCCTCAAGAACTAGTCTACTTATGGGCTTATGGTTCATCACATAGTCTTCTTCTAAGAATCTGGTATTCGTTCCAACGATCACCCTCTGATCCTTAGGACTATAGGACCACCTTTCGTTCCTCTAGGATAGCCTACGAACAAGCGCACAAGATTCCAATCTTATCAGTATCCCCTCTCAGCACATGTGCTGAGCTATCCCATGCCCGAATATATCTTAGACTTGGGTTTCGCCCAGTCCACACTTCTATGGGAGTATTAGACACTGACCTAGATGGTATCAAGTATGTACGCTGCCGTTTCTAGAGCATATCCCCAGAACGAATCTGGCAACTCAGAGCAGATCATCATTATCCTAACCATCTCCATAAGAGCCCTTTTCCTTCGCTCTACTACATCGTTCTGTTGGGGTGAACCGGGTGCAGTCAATTGGGATTGAATCCCAACCTCTGATAAATAAGTCCTAAACTTTCTCAAGAGGTACCCATCACCACGATCCGATCGTAGTGTCTTGATACTTTTACCTTGATGTTTCTCCACAACCGTCTTGAATTCTTTGAACTAATCAGAGATTCAGAGTTGCGGCCATCAAGTAAACGTATCCATAACTTTGAATATTCGTCTCACGAAGTATTCAAAGCTACCTCTATCCTGGATAGGCATAGGACCACACTAATCAGAACGAACCATTCCTAACATATCTTTGGCTCTATACCCTCGGCCTTGAAAGACCTCTTGGTCGTCTTACCTTCCAAGTAAGATTCAAAGGTTGGGAAGTCTCCCACCACCAATGAACCCGAGGGCCAATCGGCTATCGACCTTTGAATCCTACTAAGGTTAATAAGACCAAGCCTTAGATGCCAAAGGTATGTTTGGTTCATCTCGGAAGGAACCTTTCTCTTATTTTGATTAGATGATGAGCTATTAGCTACAATTTGTGTAACGACCCGGCCCGTTTGGCGGCCCATTTACCGGCCCATTTACCGACCCTCACGACCGTCGTACCATCGTACCATCGACCGTCGACCGTGCCGTTACCATACTAGGCCTTCCCACCGCCTGGTCGGTGGATTTTTGCCTTCCCAGATTCGAACCCTAGACCCAGGCTTAAATCTAGTTCTTTATGAATCCTGAATACCAATTGAGCTATAGCTCAATTGGTATTCAGGATTCATAAAGAACTAGATTTAAGCCTGGGTCTAGGGTTCGAATCCTGGGAAGGCAAAAATCCACCGACCAGGCGGTGGGAAGGCCTAGTATGGTAATGGCATGGTACGACGGTCGTGAGGGCCGGTAAATGGGCCGGTAAATGGGCCGCCAAACGGGCCGGGTCGTTACAATAAAAACGCGACCCGGAAAATTTTCTCAATATTTTTTTTAAATATTGATCATGTCTAGATAGTGTTTGAGGAACCTAGAGATACTAGTATGAATTTTAGCCTAGTTATCCATGATTTTCCCATTTAAATTGAGAAGCTAAGTACTAATGGGCCTTATATGGGTTTTTCTAGTACCATGGTTATTAGTGGATTTTAGGTAGAATTTAATATAAATATAAATGGGTTTTAATTAGGAATATTAGCATGATTATGGGTGAGTCTTAGGGGAATTTTCGAAAATAAGCAAAAAAAATTAAAAATAAAATAAAAATAAAGTGCATGAACCAAGGATTGAACCTTGGACCTAGTATACCATCATGCATGTACTAACCAATTCACCTAGCAAGGGAGTGCTATGAGGGAATGAAGTGGATTTTTGTTAAGGCTAAAGGAAGTGAAGAGTCACCATGAGAAGAGGCACCATGTCTTTTCACTTGCCCCCTCTTCATTGTGTATAAATGAGAGGGATGATAACTTAACACTTAAGATAGTTATTCCTCTTCTCTTCATCCACCAAGCCTCTCCTCTCCTTCTTCTTCCTCCTTCTAGCCGAACCCCATAGGAGGGTTCTCCCTTGGGAAAAGTTCACAAGAAGGCCTCTCCTTCAAGATCCAAGGCTTTTTACAAGGTTACAAAGGCTAGGGGTGGTCAAGGGACAACAAAGTCTTCATCCTCCTCCCTATCTAAGGTCTATAACCAAGATTAACCAAGGTAAGACTCCCTCACCTGTGGTATAATAGTTATGTGTTTATCATTATTTAAGATGATTGTTTAGGATTTATATTGAGAAAAACCATGGATTATGACCTTGTATGTTTCGGCCACCATGCTTTTTGGGTCCAAAAATGATGTTAAAAATCTCACTCATGTTTTCTAATGCTTTCTTATGATGAATAAAGAATAAAATAGGATTTGGAGAATTTTTGGAGTACCATAATACCCTCTAGGGTTTCGGCCACCACCATGGTTTCATGGTTGGGTTTAGATCTAACTCTTCAAGCAAGTTTCTTATGTTTCCTCATGTTACAAGGGGTGTTAATGGTGATTGATATGAATTTTTATAAGCCTTGTGACCCTTGTAAGGTTCGGGCAAGATGAGTTTTAGGGCAAGGGGTTAGGGTTAACTCCAAGCAAGGGTTCTAATGGCTTCCTATGGTATTATATGTAAGGTATTAGATGTAAAATAGGAATTATATGAATTTTTCCATGTGCTTATGACCCTCTAGGGTTTCGGCCAAGGTCAAGGGTAGGGCTAATAAAATTAGGGTTAGCTCCAATTATGAGGTCCAATGGTTCCCTATGGCTTTGTATGTAATGTATGAATTTCCTTTTTACTTATGGAACCTTTCGTGTTGATTGAATAAGGGAGCCTCCACCCATGAACCTTCGGCCAAGTCAAGAAACTAGGGTTTGGGTTGGGTTA
The DNA here is from genome assembly GCA_024364735.1 of Boesenbergia rotunda. Taxonomy (NCBI): domain Eukaryota; kingdom Viridiplantae; phylum Streptophyta; class Magnoliopsida; order Zingiberales; family Zingiberaceae; genus Boesenbergia; species Boesenbergia rotunda. Next base: position 37,292 of record JAGFNQ010007686.1, on the reverse strand, counting down.
AGGTTCCAATGATATTTGTTTATAGGTTACTATGATGTATGTATATGTTAAGGATGTTGCAAGAATGTTTATGCTACATACAACCCTAGCTTTATGGGTTATATGCCATGATCTTGTATGTTTAAGTTATGTGCTATGTCCATTCATGAATGTTTTAACCATATTCCATGAACACATGCATTTGATGTAGGGTCATGCTATATAGAATGATGCATGTATGTTGTTAAATGCCTATAATAGGTATATGTTTATGAAGGTCTATGCATGTTCTATGATGAATGATATGAACCTAAGTAATGTAGGATGCCATGAACCTAAGTCGTATGTATCCTGTTCACATGAATTTTACCCATGCATGCTCTATGATGGATACTATGATTATGTATGTATGTCATGTTTTATGAATAAAGAAGATGAATGAAGATAAGGTTCATGCCTTAAGTACGAATGATAAGTATGAATGATGAAGGCATAATGATGATATGAATTAAGTATGAATGATGAAATGCCAAGTATGTTATGTCATGCTTCATGTAACAAGATTATGTTCATATCTTTAAGTATGCAATGTATGTTCTATGAATGATGAAGCATGTGAAGATATTTTACTTTATGAATGGGCTTGTACCGGACCGAAGTATGGGTCCAAGGGATGGGCACCTTAAGAACGCCTCGGTGTTGGACTATCGTAGCTGTCCACGGTTCTGGGACTACCGAAGCTGTCCAACAGGGATGGGCACCTTAAGAACACCTCGGTTCGGGGACTACCGTAGCTGTCCTTACCCTAGTAGGTCGAGACTAGCTACCTCGTATTTACTTAGGGATGCGCGCACATGATGTATGTATGTGGTACAAGCCGGGGACCCCAATGATGTGATGATTATGTTTAAGTATTTAAAAGTATGATTTAAAATTAAGCATCCTTATGTATATGCATTTGACTCATGCATTCATTCATGTTATGCATTATGCCATGACAGAAAATGTTTTACGCGTATGTTTTATGTTAAGAATTATGCCATGATAGAAAATGTTTATGCTTATGTTTTATGTTAAGAATTATGTCATGATAGTAAATGTTTTATGCCTATGTTTTATGTTAAGAATTATGCATGATAGTAAATGTTTTATGCTTATGTTTATATTAAGAATATGCCCATGTTTTATGTTAGGAATCGTGTCATGTTAAGTATATTCATGTTTATATTTATGCCATGTATCATGCCATGTTAAGTGTATTTTATGCTCATGTACTATGTAAGAACTATGTCATGCCAAATGATTTTATATGCTTATGTTCTATGTAAAGCACCAAGTCATGTTAATGTTTCATGTGCTCATGATTAAGTGACGAATGATTTTAGTGAGTAGGAAAGGGTCTTACTAAGCCTATGTGCTTATAGTCTTATTTTCCTTATACCGCAGATCAAGCAAGAGGACAATAAGGAAACAGCAGGAGGGGCAAGAATATGTGTGTGGTAGTGACCTGGTCAAGGAAAGATATACTTACTAGTCTTATGCTAAACCTAGGATGGTGTTGTCAAGAACAATTTACACTTGCTACTTATGTGCCTAATGGATGACTTATGTGATTTTATGACATGATGTTAAGTATGATGTTAATATGCTAAGTTCCCATGTCACTATGTTAGGAAGGATAGTTAGGTGCATGTATGTGTAAGATTAAATTATTCCGCTGCATTACGATGTTCACATGCCCGCTGCCAACAGAGGCCGAGGAGTCTAAGGATAGTTAGGGTAAGTGTGATTTTATTCCGCTGCATTACGCGTCCAACAGAGGCCTAGGAGTCTAAGGAAGACTAAGAGGAAGGAAGAAGAAAGGTTTTCCTCTTCCCAAACCCGCTGCCAATCACTCTAAGCCTCTCCCTCACCGCTGGCGACCTTGCGCCACTTCTCCACGCCGTCGGTGCCCTTCTTCTCTCTATCCCACGTGCTCCGGCCGCCAACCAAGAGGGAGACCATCTCCCTTTCTCAGTATCCCATGCCAAGAGAGAAGAAGCCAAGAGGAAGAAGAGAAGAGAACTTCTCTTCTTCGGTTTTGCGCCAGCGTCCTAGGAGAGAAGTTTTGTAACGCCCCAAAATTCTCATTTTTAGTTCTTAAAGTCCTTAGAATTATTTAAAAATGGTTTAGAAATATTCTACATATTTTTAGGGATTTTTAGAATATTTTTATGGAATTTTCCGAGTCCGTTTAGTATATTTAAAAAAAGAAAAACGTTTAAGGGCAGCAGGGGGTTCGAACCCGCGACCAGCAGGAGACCAGGCGCGAGCGCGACCGGCTAGGCTAGGGTATCAAGCACAACGAAAGGTGGAGAGAAATATATTTATGGAGTAGTTACGATTCTTTTCATAAAGATAGTATAAATAGATGAGTTAAGAGAGGAAATTAGATTTTTGGTTTTTCTCTTCCTCACCCTAGCCGCGCGACCTCCTCCCCCCTCTCACGCACGCACGCCAACACCAAGCCTTCTCTCCTCTTCCAAGGGGCGCCGGCCAAGGAGGGATCAAGGAAAGTGGAGCGTTGCGTTCGTCTCGACGAGAGGAACGCGTAGGCGCGAAGAATTCTCCGAGATCTCAAGTTTCTCCCGAGCCCTAGACCTCAATTTCGGTTGTAAGTCCAAGATATCAATGTAAGTACTGCTCACCTGCAGTAAGAGGCGGTTTTTCCGCAAGAATTTCCCTTAAAAGTTTTTAAAAGAGATATTTCTTTTTTGTTTAAGTTTTTGCATGTGATCTTAGTTCATTATATGCTTGTATGAGTTTGATAAAGCACCCTATGTGAGATTAGGGGCTAAGAAAGTTACGAGAAAAGAAAAGAGAAGATAAAGATAAGAAAAAAAAAAGGCCAAGGCCTTAAGAAATCCCCAAAAGTCAAGACTTAGGGATTTTAGCACGCAAGGTGCTCGAGAAAATGCCAAGGCATTTACAGATAAGAAAGAAAAGAAAGAAAAGCTATTTTATTTTCTAAGGCCAGTACCCGGCGTCCAAGGGCGTCGTTAAAGAAATCCAGGTGTCCAATTCCAAGGTCTTGGCCCTGGTAGACCAAGGTCTGCTCTATTAGGATTGGTGGCTCGCTACCCCAACCTTTTAGGGAACGCGCATGAGATGGTACTTACGTCTTCAGTGGATCCAAGTGATTATTATTTTCAAGTATATGCTTTAGCAAAGTTTCTAAAGTTTAAAGAGTTTTCAAAAAGTTAAAGAATAGCTAAAGTTTCAAGTTGAGCCAAGAAAAGTAAATTGAGATTTATTAATGCTTGAGTATGCATGTTTTGAGTTATACATGTTCTTAGTTTCTTTCAAGCATATAAGTATCTCATATGATTTCCATATTGATCAAGAAGCATGTTCGCACATTTCGAGATTTCGTGAGCTAGATAGTACTTACTAAGCTTTTTGCTTACTAGTTGCATTTCCTCTTACTGCAGATAAAGGTAAAGGCAAGCAATTCTGAAGGAAGGCGACGAGGCAGTGCTGAGTAAAGTGTGTGTGGTGGCTGATTTTGGAGAGATCCTTGAGACGAGACAATTTCGTTATTTGAATCACAATGTTTTAGTTTATTCAAATTTCAAGTTCTTGCTTTATGGAGTTTAGCGAACATTTAAGCTTTGGATAGTTTTACATGCTCAATTTCTTAGAGTAAAGATTCCATATCATTTCATTTAGCATACATATCCTTATGATTGCATTGGATGAGTAGAAGTGTGAGTAGTTTGAAATATTGATACTTTGTTAGAGAAATAGATGCATGTGCCAAGATAGTATTAATTTCCCTTTGAATCAAGTTTTATTGCTTAAGTATGTTTAGAAAAGTTGCTTTCTCATTTGATAATGCCATAGGGATGTTTCAGAATTTTGTGTGATGAGTTTCAATGGTTAGAAGTTAAGTTTGGTACAAACTCTAGCTTAAAGTCTATGTAGATTTTTCATAACTTGCTAAATTCCGCAAAAGTCCTAATTTCAAGTTTATGGATTCGTTTTGATGGGCTAAATTGTTTAGAAAACTGGTATAGAGTATAGAAATGGTGTCATGATTTTATATGGCTCGGAAGTATAGGTTTGGTGGAGTTTTGAAACAAGGCTTCGAATCTGAAAAACAGGTTTCAGACTTATCAGTCGACTGGTACAGTATCAGTCGACTGATACCCGTAAGCTGAGTTGGGCGAGGCAAGTTTCAATAAGTATTTTCTTATGAGTTTTTGAGAAAGAAAGTGTGACATGGTATCATACATGACTATTTAAGTTAGAATATCATTCTTAAATAGATTAAAAAGAAAAAAAAAGATTTCCGCATTTTTAGTCGTGCATTAGAGTCGAGAAGTAGACAAAAGTAACGATCCGTCTAAGGCAGGAGATGGCGGGTCGCTACAGGTGGTATCAGAGCAGTTCCCATTCTCCAGCATCACACACACATCAGCATCAACCTTGCCGTCTTCAAGTAAGAAAGCTTTAAGTTTCAGTTTTTCTATTGCTCCTTTATTTAATTGCAGTATAGAGAAATGCTTAAGTACTACTCACATGTGCATAGAACAAGGAAGCATGTTTAATCCCTTAGTATCACGGAATCATGTTTAATCCCTAGAATGGACATTAGGATACTAAGTAAGAAGATAAGTTTATACCTAGAGAAGTAGTAGTGATTTCTTGTTCCCTTATACATTATTAGATGGCAAGAAGAGGCCGAGCTCCTAATGCAAGGAACGGAACCCCAGTTCAAGATAACAATGAGCCTGGCACAGAACAGCCAGACCTGATGGCAGTCATTGCTCAAATGCAAGCTCAGATGGCAGAACAACAGAAGACCATCGCCACACTTATGGCAAATCAGCACCCAGCGCCCCCTACACCACCCACAGCAGGAGTGGGAACTCCAGTAGTGGCTGAAGTTCCACCAGTCCCATAGGAGACCCCTGCTGTGAACCGAAGATAAGAAGCATACCTCGTCCAGTGGCAAAGGCTGAAACCCGAAAGCTTCTCAGGCACGACTGAGCCCTGGGATGCGCAGGCTTGGTTCAAGACTTTAGAGAGCACGATGGAGCTTCTTGACTGGCCAGAAGTCGAGAAGGTCAAATGTGCCTCCTTCTGCCTAACTGGAGATGCTCGTATGTGGTGGGAGCGAGTCAAGAGTAAGAGGATAGTCAACCAGATGAGCTGGGCAGATTTCGAGCAAGAGTTCTATGAGGAGTTCTTCCACATGCGGGTTACCAACAAGCACTACGAGGACTTCATGGAGTTCAGACAAGGTAGCCTACCAGTGGGAGAAGCAGTCGCAAAGTTCAACAGACTAGCTCGCCTCTGCCCAGAGCTAGTCAGCATAGAGAAGGAGCGAGTCAGACTGATGCTCCGCATGCTAAACCCTGAGATAGCACTCAACGTGAATAGCAGGATGCACCGACCCCAGACCAGCGAGGAGTTGGTCAGTAGTGCTCTAATCTCAGAGCACTACCTGAATAGCATCAAGGCACAGCAAGCACAGCAGAAGCCAGTCCTGATTGAGAACAAGACAATAGGAGGCCAGAAGCCTCAGCCAAATAGCCAGAACTGGAAGAACAAGAACCACAAAAGGAAGCAGTGGCCNCACACACATCAGCATCAACCTTGCCGTCTTCAAGTAAGAAAGCTTTAAGTTTCAGTTTTATTTGCTCCTTTATTTAATTGCAGTACAGAGAAATGCTTAAGTACTACTCACATGTGCATAGAACAAGGAAGCATGTTTAATCCCTTAGTATCACGGAATCATGTTTAATCCCTAGAATGGATATCAGATTTCTAAGTAAGAAGACAAGTTTATACCTAGAGATGTAGTAGTGATTTCTTGTTCCTTTATGCATTATTAGATGGCAAGAAGAGGCCGAGCTCCTAATGCTAATAACAGAACTCCAGTTCAAGATAACAATGAGCCTGGCACAGAACAGCCAAACCTGATGGCAGTCATTGCTCAAATGCAAGCTCAGATTACAGAACAACAGAAGACCATCGCCACACTGATGGCGAATCAGCACCCAGTGCCCCCTACACCACCCACAGCAGGAGTGGGAACTCCAGTAGTGGCTGAAGTTCCACCAGTCCCACAAGAGACCCCTGCGGTGAACCGAAGACAAGAAGCATACCTCGTCCAGTGGCAGAGGCTGAAACCCGAAAGCTTCTCAGGCACGACTGAGCCCTGGGATGCCCAGGCTTGGTTCAAGACTTTAGAGAGCACAATGGAGCTTCTTGACTGGCCAGAGGTGAGAAGGTCAAATGTGCCTCCTTCTGCCTAACTGGAGATGCTCGTATGTGGTGGGAGCGAGTCAAGAGTAAGAAGATAGTCAACCAGATGAGCTGGGCAGATTTTGAGCACGAGTTCTATGAGGAATTTTTCCACATGAAGGTTACCAACAAGCACTTCGAGGACTTCATGGAGTTCAGACAGGGTAGCCTACCAGTGGGAGAAGCAGTCGCAAAGTTCAACAGACTAGCTCGCCTCTGCCCAGAGCTAGTCAGCACAGAGAAGGAGCGAGTCAGACTGATGCTCCGCATGCTGAACCCTGAGATAGCACTCAACGTGAACAGCGGGATGCACCGACCCCAGACCAGCGAGGAGTTGGTCAGTAGTGCTCTAATCTCAGAGCACTACCTGAATAGCATCAAGGCACAGCAAGCACAGCAGAAGCCAGTCCTGATTGAGAACAAGACAATAGGAGGCCAGAAGCCTCAGCCAAATAGCCAGAACTGGAAGAACAAGAACCACAAAAGGAAGCAGTGGCCTGGCAGCCAAAAAGGGAAACCAGAGAATAAGCAAGCTAGGTATCCACCTTGTCCTAAGTGTGGGAGGAACCATCCAGGAGCATGCCTTTTGGGTGTAACTGGATGCTATTCATGTGGACAAGAGGGACACAGATCCAGAGACTGCCCAAACAAGTTTAAAGTACTTCCTCAGCAGTCCGTACAGTATGGAGGCCAGCCCCAGTTACATTACATGCCTACTATGCTGGAGGGACCTCAGATCAGTCAGGGAGGATTGGAAGCAGCACCAGTTCCAACCAATGCCAGAGTCTTTTCCCTCACGAAGGAAGAAGCTGCCAGCGCCTCCACGGTCGTAACAGGTCAAATAGTTATTTTTCAGCATTTAGCTACTACACTGTTTGACACTGGGGCGACCCATTCTTTCGTATCAGTACCTTTTGCTAGTAAGTTACAGGTGCCTACAGAGAGTTGGGAGTCCAGATTCCTGACAACTCTCCCTTCAGGGGAAATCATGGAATCCACCCAGCGGCTCCGGGCTGTGCCAATCAAGATTTCAGACCGAGAGCTACATGTCGATCTGATAGTCCTTGCGATGCAGGACTTCGACATCATATTGGGCATGGATTTCCTCAGTAAGTACAGCGCTTCAGTGGACTGCCGTAGAAGGAAGGTGGTTTTCAGCCCAGAAGGGAACCACCATTCGAGTTTCAAGGAGCCCCAAGGAGGAAGACTCAGAAATTTCTCTCAGCCTTGGCAGCCCACCAGATGCTAGAGCAAGGGTGTGCTGGTTTTCTTGCACACATAGTGGAATCAGAAGCAAAGAAGAACTCAAGCAGGAGATGTACGGGTAGTCTGCGAATATCCAGAAGTGTTCCCAGAAGAATTACCTGGACTACCTCCCAACAGAGAAGTGGAATTCGAGATCGAGCTAGTGCCCGGTACCGGTCCGGTCTCGAAAGCCCCATATCGTATGTCTCCAGCAGAGTTGAAGGAATTACAAGAGCAACTCCAGGAGCTACTAGACAAGGGCTTCATTCGCCCGAGTCATTCACCCTGGGGAGCTCCTGTACTTTTCGTCAAGAAGAAGGATGGGTCTATGCGTCTGTGCATAGACTACAGAGCTCTGAACAAGGTAACCATCAAGAACAAGTACCCCCTTCCTAGAATAGATGATTTATTTGATCAACTCAAAGGGGCTACAGTGTTCTCGAAGATAGATCTCGTTCTGGGTATCATCAGCTGAAGGTTAAAGAAAGTGACATTCCCAGGACGGCTTCAGGACAAGATACGGCCACTACGAATTTGTAGTAATGCCTTTTGGAGTAACCAATGCTCCAGCAGTCTTCATGGAGCTGATGAACCACATCTTCAGGGAGTATCTCGATAAATTCGTCATTGTATTTATTGATGATATTCTCATATACTCACAGACTCCAGAGGACCATGCTACACACTTGAGGATAGTGCTGCAGATCCTTCAGCAGGAGAAGCTCTATGCAAAATTCTCAAAGTGTGAGTTTTGGCTAGATCAAGTGACCTTCCTAGGTCACATTGTATCCAAAGAAGGCATTCAAGTTGATCCAGCCAAGATAGAATCAGTCAGCAACTGGTGTAGACCCAAGAATGCCAGTGAGATCAGAAGCTTCTTAGGCCTGGCAGGATATTACAGAAAATTTATGGAGGACTTTTCCAGGATAGCCTCTCCACTCACAGCCTTGACCAGAAAGAACAAGAAGTTTGAATGGTCAGATAAATGCGAGCACAGTTTTCTAGAGCTGAAGAAGAGATTGACTAGTGCTCCCATCCTGACTGTTCCAGAGAGTGACAAGGCCTTTGACATCTATAGTGATGCATCCAAGATGGGCCTTGGAGCTGTCCTCATGCAAGACGGTAAAGTGATAGCATATGCCTCCAGACAGCTCAAGGACTATGAGAAGAATTACCCTACCCACGACCTTGAGCTAGCAGCTGTGGTTTTTGCACTAAAGCTCTGGAGACACTACCTGTACGGAGAGCAGTGCAGGATCTTCACAGACCATCAGAGTTTGAAGTACTTCTTCACTCAGAAGGATCTGAATATGAGACAGCGCAGGTGGCTAGAGTTGGTCAAAGATTATGACTGTGAAATCCTCTACCACCCAGGTAAAGCTAATAAAGTGGCAGATGCACTGAGCAGAAAATCCTGTGCAGCACTGATGTCCCTATCATCACTGTCTCTACCGCTTCAGAAAGAAATAAAGAATTTTGGAGTCGAGGTAATAATTGGGCAATTTTCTGCATTGACTCTAGAGTCAACCCTGCTTAAAGATATACAAGAAAAGCAAGATCAAGACCCAGAGATCCAGAAGATCAAGCAGGGGATCCAAGAGGCAGAAAATTCAAAGTTTCGAGTATCAGACAGTGGCATCCTCTATTTTGGAGACCGCCTTTGCGTCCCCAATGATGAGGAACTAAGAAAGAATATTCTAGAAGAGGCCCACAGTACCCCATACTCTATGCATCCTGGTTCTACCAAGATGTACCAAGATTTAAAGCAAAGGTTCTGGTGGTCTGGACTCAAGCGAGACGTGGCCAGATATATCAGTACCTGCTTGACCTGCCAGAGGGTCAAAGCAGAACACCAGAGACCAGGAGGAGTTCTACAGCCACTTCCCATTCCAGAGTGGAAGTGGGAAGAAATATCCATGGACTTTATCACAGGTCTTCCAAGAACCACCCATGGACACGATGCAATTTGGGTGATAGTGGACAGATTGACCAAGTCTGCCCACTTCCTAGCCATCAAGTTATCGCATTCGGTAGAGCAATTAGCACAGCTGTACGTGAAAGAAGTAATCAGGCTTCACGGAGTCCCGAAGTCGATCGTTTCTGACAGAGATGGGCGATTCATCTCCCATTTTTGGAGGTGTGTTCAGGACGCCCTAGGCACCAAACTTCAGTTCAGCACAGCCTTCCATCCCCAGACAGATGGACAAACAGAGAGAGTAAATCAGATTTTAGAAGACATGCTCAGGGCTTGTGCGTTGGACTTTAAGGGTAGTTGGTGCAAATTTCTATGCTTAGCTGAGTTTGCCTACAACAATAGCTATCAGGCCACCATCAGGATGGCGCCTTATGAGGCATTGTATGGCAGGAAGTGTAGATCACCCATATGTTGGCAAGAAGCTGGTGAGAGGAAGGAGATGGAGTCAGAACTAGGCAGCCAAACTGAGTTTATAGATGAGACCACTCAGGCTATCCAGACGATCCGCCAGAGGATTGAGACTGCCCAGAGTAGACAGAAAAGTTATGCTGACACACGCCGTAGGCCACTTGAATTCCAAGTTGGAGATTCAGTATTTCTCAAGGTCGCTCCTATGAAGGGAGTGATGAGATTTGGTAAAAAGGGTAAGCTAAGTCCTCGTTACATAGGACCCTACAAGATCATAAGGAGGGTTGGTAAGGTAGCATATGAGTTGGACTTGCCAGAGGATATGTCAGCTATCCACAGTACATTCCATGTCTCCATGCTAAAGAAGTGTATTCACGACCCTAGCCAAGTGATTCAGCCTCAGTCAGTACAGATCCAAGAAGATCTTAGTTATGAGAGCAGACCGACACAGATAGTGGACAAAGCAGTTAAAAGTTAAGAAACAGAGAAGTGCCACTAGTGAAGGTCATCTGGCAGAATCAAAAGCATGAAGAGGCTACTTGGGAACGTGAGGACAGCATGAGAGAAAGATATCCAGAATTATTCTAAGTTCGAGGACGAACTTTTCATAAGGTATGGGGGATTGTAACGCCCCAAAATTCCCATTTTTAGTTCTTAAAGTCCTTAGAATTATTTAAAAATGGTTTAGAAATATTCTAGATATTTTTAGGAATTTTTAGAATATTTTTATGGAATTTTCCGAGTCCGTTTAGTATTTTAAAGAAAAAGAAAGAAAAAGAAAAAGGAAAAATTTTAAAAGGGCAGCAGGGAGTTCGAACCCGCGACCTGCACGAAACCAGGCAAGCGCGCGACCAGCCAGGCTAGGGTATCAAGCACAACAAAGGGTGGAGAGACTTATATTTAAGGGGTAGTTAGGTCGATCCGCCCCATAGGTATAAATAGATAATTAAAGGGAGAAGTTTTATTTCTCTCCTCTCCAAACCCTCACGCCGACCTCCTCTCCTCTCTTGGGCGACGCCGACCAACACCAAGCCCTCGAGGGCCGGCCAAAGCTCTCCTCCGAGAGATATTCCTATATTCGGGATCCCCGCGACGAGAGGAACGCGTAGGCGTGAAGAATTCTCCGAGATCTCAAGTTTCTCTCGAACCTCCGACGCCGTTCTTGGTTGTAAGTCCAAGATATCAATGTAAGTACTGCTCACCTGCAGTAAGAGGCGGTTTTTCCGCAAGAATTTCCTTTAAAAGTTTTTAAAAGAGATATTTCCTTTTTGTTTGAGTCTTTGCATGTGATCTTAGTTCATTATATGCTTATATATGTTGAGTAATACCCTATGTGAGTTTAGGGTCCAAGAAAAGCTATGAGAAAAGAAAAGAAAAGATAAAGATAAGAAAAGAAAAGGCCAAGGCCTTAAGAAATCCCCAAAAGTCAAGACTTAGGGATTTTAGCACGCAAGGTGCTCGAGAAAATGCCAAGGCATTTACAGATAAGAAAGAAAAGAAAGAAAAGCTATTTTATTTTCTAAGGCCAGTACCCGGCGTCCAAGGGCGTCGTTAAAGAAATCCAGGTGTCCAATTCCAAGGTCTTGGCCCTGGTAGACCAAGGTCTGCTCTATTAGGATTGGTGGCTCGCTACCCCAACCTTTTAGGGAACGCGCATCAGATGGTACTTACGTCTTCAGTGGATCCAAGTGATTATTATTTTCAAGTATATGCTTTAGCAAACTTTTCTAAAGTTTAAGAAAGTTTTCAAAAGTTAAAGAATAGCTAAAGTTTCAAGTTGAGCCAAGAAAAGTAAATTGAGATTTATTATTGCTTGAGTATGCATGTGTTGAGTTATACATGTTCTTAGTGTTTCTTTCGAGCATATTAGTATCTCATATGATTTTCATATTGTTCTAGAAGCATGTTTGCACATTTCGAGATTTTGTGAGCTAGATAGTACTTACTAAGCTTTTTACTTACTAGTTGCATTTCCTCTTATTGCAGATAAAGGTAAAGGCAAGCAATTCTGAAGGAAGACGACGAGGCGGTGCTGAGTAAAGTGTGTGTGGTGGCTGATTATGGAGAGATCTTTGGCACAAGACAATTTAGTTGTTTAATTCACAATGTTATAGTTCATTTGAATTTCAAGTTCTTGTTTTATGGAGTTTAGCGAACGTTTAAGTTTTGGATAGTTTTACATACTCAATTTCTTAGAGTAAAGATTCCATGTCATTTCTTTTAGCTTGCATATCCTTATGATTGCATTGGATGAGTAGAATTGTGAATAGTTGGAGACATTGATACTTTGTTAGAGAAATAGATGCATGTGCCAAGATAGTATCAATTTCTTCTTTGAATTAAGTTTCATTGCTTAAATATGTTTAGAAAAGTTGCATTCACATTTCATGATGCTTTAGCAAGGTCATAAGACGTGTATTTGGTGTTATGAATGTATAGAAGTCAAGATTGGTACAAACTTTAGTGTTAAAGTTCATATAACTTGTATAGTTTATTTTCTTCCGCAAAAGTCCAAATTTCAAGTTTATGGATTCGTTTTGATTGGCTAAACTCATTTGAAAACTGTCATAGAGTATAGAAATGGTATCATAGTTTTATATGGCTCGAAACTACATGATTGGTGGACCTTTGAAGCAAGTGCCGAAACCTGAAATTTTGATTTCAGGCCCTACCAGTCGACTGGTACAGTACCAGTCGACTGATACCTGCAGTTCGAGTTGGGCGAAGCAAGCTTCTACAAGTATCATTTGTCGGCTTTTGAGATAGAACGTGTGATATGTTAATATGCATGACTAATTTAGTTAGAATATCATTCTTAGATAGATCAAAAAGAAAAAAAAAAGATTTCCGCATTTTTAGTCATGTATCAGAAGTCGAGAAGTAGAGAGAAGTAACGATCCGTCTAAGACAGGAGAAGGCGGGTCGCTACATAGTTAGGGTCCTCAAACCCAGGGGGTTGTTCTACATAGACCTCTTCCGTAATGATCCCATTAAGAAATGTCGACTTCAAATCCATTTGGTGGAGTGTGAAACCCATGTGAGCGGCATAGGCTAGTAGAATTCTAATAGATTCTAACCTAGCTACGGGTGCGTAAGTCTCATCATAATCTAGTCCCTCAACTTGGTTAAATCCCCTAGCTACCAATCGAGCCTTGTTCCTAGTGATTTTACCTTGGTCATCTAGTTTGTTCCTAAAGACCCATTTTGTTGTTACAATGGTGCAATCATTGGGTCTAGGAACTAACTCCCAAACTTCACTTCTCTCAAATTGATTTAGCTCTTCTTGCATGGCTAAAACCCAATCAGCATCTCCCAATGCTTCATCAATGGTCTTGGGTTCTAATTGAGAGATTAGAGCTATTTTACTAGTTTGATCCCTAAATAGGACCTAGTCATTACTCCTTGAGTGACATCACCCACTATTTGGTCAATATGGTGATCATGGTGATGTCTCAAGGGCCTAGAGGTTGTGGGTTCATTTACTCCTTCTTCCTCATCCTCTTGAGTACTTCTTACTCCCCCTTGATCATTGCCCTCCAAATATAGGTCTTGGATTCTTTGGGCAAGGGGTTGAACCTCTTCATATCCTTATCAATTGAGGCTTTTCTAGGGTAGGTACTACTTGTTTCATCAAATTTAACATTCAAGGACTCCTCAATCACTTTTGTCCTCTTGTTGTAAACTCTATAACCCCTACGAGTCAAAGAGTACCCTACTAGAATTCCTTCATCGGCTTTTAACTCAAACTTCCTTAGGTCATCTTTGGTATTTAAGATGTAGACTTTACATCCAAAGACCCTAAAATAGTGAACTTGAGGTACCCTTCCATTCCACAACTCAAAGGGTGTTTTTCCCAGAAACCTATGTACCAACACCCGGTTTTGAATATAACAAGCAGTGTTAACCGCTTCGGCCCAAAAATAGCTAGGAAGGGAATATGCATTAAGTATAGTCCTAACAGCTTCTTGTAGGGCTCGGTTCCTTCTCTCAACTACCCCATTTTGTTGAGGAGTCTTTGGGCATGATAATTCATGCTTGTATCCATTTTCAACACAAAATTGTGTGAAACTTACATTTTGGAACTCCCAACCGTGGTCACTTCTAATTCGGTTTATTTTGGTATGTTTCTCGTTTTCTACCCTCTTACTAAATCCTATAAAAATCTCTAGAGTATCATCCTTATGTTTCAAAAAATAAACCCATGTAAACCTAGAAAAATCATCTACTATGACTAAGCAATATTTACTCACTGCAAGTGAGGGAGTACTATGGCAATCAAATAAATCTATGTGTAAAAGTTCTAAAGGTAAAGAAGTAGTGGTTTGGGTTTTACCTTTGTGTGATGCTTTTGATTGCTTACCCTCTTGTCATGTATCACATAATTTGGTTTTCTCATACTTGATCATTGGTAGCCCCTTCACCAACTCTTCCTTGGCCACTCTTGCAATGCTTCTCATGTTGACATGTCCAAGTGTCCGGTGCCACAACCATCCTTTTTCTTCTTTGGGCATGAAACACTTAGCAACATTATTAGTAGCATAAGTAAAATCAACATAATATAAATTTGCCTCTCTAAATGTAACGACCCACCTTCTGGTACTAAGCTTCAAGGCGGATCGCTACTAACTACTAACTGACTGACTGATTAATTACTGATTTCTAATAATGCTAAACCAACTGGGAGAATTTCAAAAATTCTTATTTCGCTATTTCCTGAACTAACAATTCATAAACATGCTAAAAGTACTAATTTGCCCAAAATAAAGCAAAACTTTTATTTTATTATCTTGGCAGGATTCGATACCCCAACCTCTAAGTTGCATGGCTAAAGCACTAACCAGCTGCTCTACACCACCTTTGTTTTATACAGTACCAGTCGACTGCTTATATGCCAGTCGACTGGTCGGGCCACAGAATGTTTCTGTGCCCGATACCAGTCGACTGGTATTTTCCCAGTTGACTGGTAATTCTGAAATCCCAATTTTCAGATTTGCTAGAATTTACCAAACTTGAGCCACAATATACCAAAATCATTTCTAACAAACATAATGGCATAAATAATGTTCCACGACTATTCTAAGGCATTTATTACATGTTTTTGGAGGGTTTCTAGCATGTATAGCAACTTAGAAATCATAAAACGACATGAAGAAGCATAAACATGAATGTGCCAAGTTCGTATCAACTTCTTATTGAAACTATTCATTTCTCATATCTAAAAGCATCCTTAGCTACTACATGTCATTCTAAATGGTGCATTAATCTTAGAACAAGCATATCTCAAGTATTTAGCATATAAATCAAAAGTATCAAGTTCTTATCTCTAAAGCTTAAGCATGGATCTAAATTACCATATTGCAAGTAGTAACTCATATCATTCAACATTCGCTAAGCAAGTATTAACACAGGTAAATAAACTACTTTAATATACTAGGCACCACAAATAACGAGTCTAATTAAGTTCATACATGGTTCACATAACCTATTGCGGAAAAACTAAAAGAAACATAATAAAGACTATTTCTATGCTTTGCAAGTTCCGAAGACTTTTATTCCAACTCCACCATCACACACACTTTGCATCAAGCCCGTCACCTCCGCTACTAGTGCTTTCCTTTACCTGTATCTGCAGTATAAGGAAATGCAAACTAATAAGCATAAAGCTTAGTAAGTATCATCAAGCCTCACAAAACCATGAAAACTCGAATTATGCTTTTGTAAAATATGCTATGCACATACATGCTCATATCCACAAGTAATCATGCTAGTCTCATGCTAAAATACATATCATAGAGTGTCATGGCATATAACTGAGACATGGCACATACTGAACTAAAACTGAAAAGTAAGCTATAGCATGGCATACATATCTGAACTAGAACTGAAACTAACTAACATAAAACTAATTATTAAATCCACCACATGCTAATATGAATTTCTGAAAACTAAATACATATAGTAGGTGAAAATAATAATCAACTGCTGTGGGCCCGGCAATGTACCAAATGTGTGCGCATCCCTAATAAACCCGAGGTAGCAAATCCCGAATCCATTAGGGTTCTACTAGGTTATCTAAACCTAGGGGCAACTAGGAGCCCATCCCATACTAGGTTATCTAAACCTAGAGGCAACTTGGAGCCTATCCCTGGACCGAAGTCCGGTACAATGCCAACTTAAAATAAAATAGTCTTTTATACTTTTCTTTCCTTTTCTGATTCTTGCTTTTACTAGGTTATCTAAACCTAGGGGCAACTAGGAGCCCATCCTGTTGGACCTTGGTCCCAATCATAACTGAGCAAAAATTTCTATTCTTTAATGCTTTCTATAGCATTAACTGACTAACAATTTAACAAACACCTTGCGACTTAACCCTTTCTTTCCTTTTAAAGTCGCTCCCTGGGCACTCGAACGTGCTCCTTAACCCGAAACTGAAGGGTAAGTGCACTCAAGCCCATCTAGGGATACCTTCAGACTCTAAAACTAATCCGAAGGGTTAATACAACGTGCTTGTTCATAATCTACGATTTCTAATCGTAGGACATACATGTAAGGAAATAAAACATACCAAACGTCAATCAAAACTACTTATACTGCAGGTGAGGGATACTTACATCCTGCGCTAGGTTTTCCTTACGAATAAAATCTGAAATTCCCGAGAGAACGTCGAACTACAACGTTCTTCTTGCTTCTTGGCATTCTCCTCGCGTCTACGAGGGTCCCCGTAGAGAATAGGGCCTCTTGAGACCTTCCCTTGGCTTCCCCTTTGTCATGGGCGGCAAAAGAAGTGGAGAAGATAAAGAAAACGCAAGAGAGGAAGAGGAGAGGTCGCGTACGTGAGGGAGGGCGTCGGCGTCGCTAGGTTGGGAGAAAATTAACCTAAAACTCGTAACTCCCTCTTTTATACTTATGGGGGGCGAATTTACCTAATTATACCTTATCTATTGTTTCCCTTAATCTATTTCAACAAAAGCAAATCAGCCCAGCTGGTCCGCCCATTCTTCTCTCACGGAAAGGTCTAGGGTTTAAACCTCCCCTTATTTCTTTTTACTGCACATTTTATATTTATTCCTTTTTGCCTTATTTGTCCATGGAAAAATTCTATAAAAATATCCATAAATTCAGAATAAATTCTAAGATATTTCTAAAATTAGTTTCGAGAATTTTCGGGCGTTACACTAAACTCTTCTAATATGATAGTATTTGATTCATTATGCCTTATTATACATTTCCTAGCATGAAATTCAACTCTAAACTCGGCATCACACAATTGACTCACACTTAGTAAATTGAACTTCATATCATTGATTAGAAGTACCTTATGTATAGAAATAGTGGAAGATACCTCAATTATGCCCCTACCAATGATTTTCAATTTTTCACTATTCCTAAAGGAGACCGTTCCTTCTCTTAAGTAGCTAATAGTGGTGAACTTGCTCACATCCCCGGTCATGTGTCTTGAGCATCCACTATCTACTATCCACATAGTTGAGGCCTCCTTCACCTTTACCTAAACAACATGGAAAATATACTCTTTTGGTACCCATATCTTTGATCCATAAGCATCATTTAGAAATCTCTTAGGTACTCATGCCTTCTTTGTGGTTCCCTTAGCCCCTAGTCTCCTAGATGCACCAATCCTACCGGTAAGTGAGACAAAGGCTACCTCCTTTGTCTTAGGCCTATAACCCAACCCGGCCTTATTATACACAGCCCTTTGACTGTTGATGATCATGTCCAGGTTACTAAATCCTACTTGGAATTTCCTAAGAGCCTTTATGAGGTCATCTACTTGTTTCCTTAGTTCCCTATTTCCAGTTTCAAGATGTAAACACTACTAGAAAAAATGCATTCAACAACAGTGAATCCCTGTTGTTGTATGCCAAATACCACTGTTGTTAAAGGTCATGTTGTTAAAGGGGGGTCTACGACAACAGTGAATCACTGTTGTCGTTTGGTCTACGACAACAGTTTGACAACAGTTTTCCACTGTTGTCGTATATCACATTCGACAACATTTTGACAATAGTTTTTCACTGTTGTCTTTTATTATATTCGACAACAGTTTTATAATCGTTGTCGTATATCAATAACAACAGTTTATCACTGTTGTTATTTAGGGTTTTCACTGTTGTTGTTTAGATGAGTTTTAACAATGGTGTTTAACTGTTGTCGTATACCGAATTCACCGTTGTCTTTTATTATATTCGACAACAGTTTATGACTATGTTGTCGTTTATCAATGACAACAGTGACAACAAAGATATTTCCATTATATTTTCAATTAAAAGGCAATAATTTAACCTCGAAACAAAAACTATATATATCAAACATCATCAACATATTTACAATAAAGATCCACCACAACCTTTCTACAAACGAAACCACAAAAGTATCTTCTGTCCAAAAACCTTTCTACAGATGAAACCACTAAAGTATCTTCTGACCCAAATTACAAGAGTTCAAATTATATATAATTCTGACGACCCAACTAAACTTACAATGAAGTTCAAATCATAAAAATTATAGCTTGGAAGGTCAGATTAATGGTCTTCGAACATGATCACGAACAAGTCCCTGCAGCTGGAAAAAAGAGAACAAACACTCTAATTAGTTATTCTATTAAATGCATATGTCCAATAAAAAATGATCCATGAAGATATATATCAACAAACAACAAAAATAACAAACTAACAAACAAACAAACATAAAAGATATGCATGTATCAGCACTTGCAATTATAAGGAAACTGCTAGCTTAGCTTATCTAGACATTTACAGCCTTGCAACCACTTTTCAAGGAAAATACTCAGACGACCATATTAAATATCTGACACATGTTCTTGATTGATTATTTGTGATTCAGAATCATATTCTGAATCACAAACTGTGTCTGTTTAGGCAAATAAAAAAATATATTGAAGAATTGCATCCAATCAGGGATGTTAGGCAGAACTGCTGAAGCTCCAAAATATATTGAAAAAAAAATATATTGAAGGAATTTCTATTGGATGAATGTGTTTATATTTATGTTAATTTCATACGATCATACAATTAGTCATGCCAAATTCAGTCTGTCCACTACTATTTCGAGTAATATGATATTTGAGTTGAATCGTATCTAATAGTAAATGCAGCTTGTTGAAAAGTTTAATTCCTAGTGATGAGTTCAGTGATCT
Organism: Boesenbergia rotunda; assembly: GCA_024364735.1. NCBI lineage: Eukaryota > Viridiplantae > Streptophyta > Magnoliopsida > Zingiberales > Zingiberaceae > Boesenbergia > Boesenbergia rotunda. The sequence goes on along the minus strand of JAGFNQ010007686.1, from coordinate 18,219 downwards.
GTAGTGGTGATTAGTTTATCCTCCTTAAATGAGAACACTTGAAAGGCTAGGCTGCAAATTCAAGTAGAGATGCAAGAAAGCAACTAAATATCAAGTTTCTACAGGTTTTAGACCACAGCATTAAAAGGAATTTGACCAAACTAGTACGACTCTATTGTTCAATGAATCTACTTGAACATCTAAGTAACTTTCATGTCCACTAAACTAATTGTTCTCCAATGTATAAAAAATAATCTCAGGTTACAACATCTCTAAAAAAAATATTGTTGATGTATATTGTTTGATTCAGGGGAATATCACCCGAAAGCTTAGTAACTAACATTTACCAGGAAAAGTTTAAACCTTAGTAACTAACATTTACATACCTATTATCAAATATAATCCTGTATACAATCAGCTATCGCGGAGCGCACTTCATCAATTTCATCTTGGGAGTACTCTGCTTTTGCAAACTATGAACAAAAACACATTATATGATTGTACAGAATAAAACATAACAACTTGAAAAAATTTATAACTAGATAACTTTAAATATTTGAGATAATAAAGAAATTATTACTATCGTTCGGAATGCATCCCCCTCAATTGATGTAACTTCTTCAGTAATTTGCTTCATAAATCTCATCACATAATATCCACATTGTTTGGCATCCGGTTGCCTAGGAACCTAAGGCAAAGATAATTCATATTTTTAATGCTTAAAATACCAATATTATACACAATAAAAAATTTTGATTTAAATGGAAGTACAAATACCTTAATCACTTCCCACTGTACTTGTTTTCTTCCTTTTATTCCTTGGAATGAATTAAACAATTTTATTGCCCTTCAATTATACATTAGGTATAGTAGTTGATAAACTATTGTTTTAAGACTAATTTAGATGCATACTAACAAAAAACATATATAAACTCACATTTCCACAACATATTTCCAATCGTTATCACGAATGCGAGGACCTTGGGAATCCAATAAGTAAACAATCTCCTTATGAGGATTAATGAGAGTGAGAGTCCAATGGAAACTACACAGAAGTACACAAAATTAGTGCATTCAATTCAAATAAAAATGGCAATTGAAAAAATATATTCAGGAAGTCCATTACCTGTTACAACTTGTACCAAAACCAACTGATTAAGTGATGCACCACCTAGCCTTTCAGCTAAAATACTTGCCCTTTGGTTCAACCGCTCAGTTTTAACTAATTTGTCCACTGTGATTTTTTTTAAAGCATGGGATGCTATGTGGATTTACAAACCTGAATTTCTCAATCTTGTTTTCTTTCACCAAGTTTTTATAAAGATGTCTACCATATGAATTACAAGAAAATCAGTAAGTGCTTCCCTTTGGTAAGCCAAGTGTTTGAGAGGTCTTAGAATTGATTGTACTAGACAAGTCTTCGAGAGGCCCTAGAATTGAGCATTTTTATAACAAGCTTGAATTTTTATAATAATTTTGAACCAATTTGAGGGTGAGTGTTCAAAATCTAATTATAAATAGAATAAAGTTTAATTGTAAATATACAAACCTTAGAGTGTGACTGTAAGATGACAATAATAAAAAACTATATTATGCTATAGGGGACTATCTGGGGATTTAGAATTAAAATTATAGACATAAGATCATAGCACCAGGGCATGATTAACAGCTGAGAAACTGAGAACCTTTGGGAAGGATGGATGCTATAGGGAATTATTCTCAGCTCATTATGCACTCTATCTGGTGTGGTCCCAACTACTATGGATGCCTTGCTTATCATGGCCCTAGGATATGTTTATCAAAGGCAACCATTAATGATATTTTTTTCATTGCTTGCGTATGATATATTTGCAAATTTCGTGATTATCATACATGGTATGTTACAGCAATTGGTGAAATAGTTGTAATACAATGGCAAAACTTAGAATTATAAAGACAAGAATGGATAACATGTTTGTAAGGAATTTCTGACATGCAAAAAAGAAGTGTTTTTCAGTAAGACTATTATTAAAGACAGAAATAATTACATCTTTGACTACTCAAATTTGTACCATAAGGTGGTTAGAAATTTGACATCACTCTTTGGAGAACAAGAACAGAAAGACTATTATTAAAGTACCTCTAAATCTCGTCGATGATACAACAGTGAGAAGTGCCTGCAAAACTTGTACTATGGTACAGCAAATTGCCATGTGCAACCCAAGGTTAAGATAGTTGGTAAAAAAAATACAGAAAGGAAAAAAAGGGAAGATAAAAATGAAATTACCTATCAGATAATGAATTATCAACACAGCCACAGACCATGTTGAGAATATTTGTAAATAAAGAAGCATTTTTGCCACCTTCCAGTCCAGGGTCACCCTCTAAATGATCATAAGCTATAAGTTTCTGCAAAAATGAAAATTGTGTCAGATGCACTATAGGTACAACAAGCATCAGAAGTACAATATCCAAGTTGTTGGGCATAATAACATGACAAGAGATTACAGCAGCGTTGAGGAAAAAAACTTCATTTTAGTGACGAAAAAGTAGTTTACCTTTTGTGTGCTAACTAAGGAAAACCAATAATCCATCAAAGGAAAAACATCATGAGGAATATAAAAGGCATTATTATTACATATATTAAAAATACATTTGAAAAGGAATGAGAAAAGTTGATATTTATTTCTAAAGTAGCAATGGAATTTGCAGAAGAGAAAAGTTACTAGAGCAACATACATGAATACAGTCAAGTGCAAGCTCCAAAAGTTTTATATTATTGGTCTCAAATGCGAGCCTCAGTGGCTTTAAGATAAGGTCAGTTTGAGAATCTAATAGAGCTCACGTACAAGTTTGGGAATCCAAAGGGAAACATCCAAGAATGAAGATCACAACTAAGCCTTACCTGAAAACCCACACACCAAGCTTTCCTCTGCCCCTTTCTGTTTCGATCAGAAGAAACCCAGCCACATGCAAGAGCCCTAATTTCCAAAAATCCCTAGGAAGAGGACTAGGTTAGCTCCAACTCACGGTACCAAAAACAATCAATAGCGATCTCAACTCACTAGGAGGGCCGCTGGCAGTGGCACTCAGCCGGGAAGGAGCAATTCACCTGTCGTAGCTAGCGATGAAGATGCGGTGTTGACGCAGGGTACTGCTTGTCTGGGCGTCAGTAGCTAGGGCACGCGATCGAGGAAGAAGAAAAGGTAAGTGAGGAGGTGTCGCCTCCTTGCTTACGCGATGAAGAAGAAGAGAGCGAGAGGAGTCGGGGCTCACCTCGCGAGGGTGAAAGGAAGCGTCGCTCTCGGGGCTTCCTTGGACTCGGGCCATGAAGAAGGGGGAGAGGCATCGACTCGTAGCTGCGAGGGGTTTGTGTGAGAGAAGCGGAAATGGTCGGGGGTTTGGGTGGTTGGCGAGGAAGAGAAAAGATTAGGGGTTTGTGCGACGAGAAAAAAGATGATTAAGGATCGAAAAATAAGAGTGTAACGACCCGGAAAATTCTCTTAATATTTTCATAAAATATTAAGCATGTCTAGATAATTTTCCGAGCGACCTAGAAATATTAAAACAAAATGTGGCCTAGAAATCCATATTTTCTCATTTAAATTGAGAAAACTAAGTACTAATGGACCTTATATGGGCTTTTTAGTACCATAATTATTGAAGAATTTTAGGTAAAGATTTATATAAATATAAAGGGGTTTTAATGAGAAATCTTAACATAATTATGGGGGAATTTTTATGGGATTTTTGGAATTTTGGGGGAAAAATCATAGAAAATAAAAGGAAAAATAAAACAAAAAAATAAGGTGCATGGACCAAGGATTGAACCTTGGACCTCTTGTACAACCATGCATGCTCTAACCAACTCACCTAGCAAGGGAATGTTATGAGGGAATGAAGTGGATATTAGTTAAGGCTTAGAAGAAGATGAAGGCTCATGGAGAGACTCTTCATTTGCCTCCTTGATGAGTTATAAAGAGGGGGGTTTGGGAGTTACTTCTTTCTTCCATCAATTGCATTTTCTTCCTCCTCCTCCCCTCATCCTAGCCGAAACCTCAAGGAGAGGTTCTCCCTTGGAAAATCTCCACAAGAAGGTCTCATCACCAAGATCTAAGGATTTTCCAAGGATACAAAGGCAAGGGGGTTCAAGTGACCAAAGAATTTGCAATTTTCTTCTCTTTTAAGGTCTAAAAATCAAGATCAACCAAGGTAAGACTCCCTCACTTGTGGTATAATAGTTTCTTATGATTTTCATGATTTTTAGCATAATATAAGGTTTGGTGTTGGGTTTTGATGTTGAGAAAAATCATGTTTAGACCCTTATGATTTTCGGCCACCAAGGTTTTGGGGTCCATGATGATGTTAAAAATCTTGATTATGCTTTCTAAGGTGTTCTCATGATGTTTAGAGAATAAATATAATTTATGGGAATTTTTGGAGTACCCTATGACCCCTTAGGGTTGGGTACCATTATACGGATTTTCATGGCTAGAGTTGGATTTAACCCTTCACTCATGTATCTTATGTACCCTTATGGTACCAAGGGAGGTGGAAGGGATTTATGTGAAATTGTTACAAGGTTTTGTGACCTTATGGGGTTCGGCCAAGAAGGGACTAGGGCCAAGGGTTAGGTGCTTACCTCAAGTAAGGGCCCTAATGACCCTATGGTATGGTATCGTGAATGTTTAATGGTTGATTGGGGATGTTAATGGAATTTTTCCATTCACCCATGTCTTATTAGGTTTTGGCCAGCCCTAGGAAGGGGGCCTAAAGGTTAGGGTTAACCCTAATCATGAGCCCTAATGGCTTCCTATGGTCTCATAGATGATGTATGATTGTTCCTTTACCTTATGCTATCTTACATGTTTATGGAATTGATGGAACTCCTCCCTATAGGTTTCGGCCAAGCTATGTATCTAGGGTTTGGGTTGGAGTTAGGGTTCAAAGAATGATGGTTTGTGCTTATCATGAAGTATATATATATATATATATATATATATAGGTCCAAGCATGTGGTAGAACTCATATTACCTATAACCCTAACCTTAAGCACCATGTTTTATGTTGTATGTTATGATTGGATGCCATGCTTAATAGGGTTATTATGAATGTTTTATGTTTTATGTCATGCACTTGGATAGTAGGTAGCATGGTTATGGAAGTCCTACCTATGTATGCCTATGTTATGTAGAGAACCATGTTATGTTATATGCTCATGTTATGTTAAGAACCATGCTATGTTATTGTGTATGTTCATGATATGAATGATGCCATGATAAGTATGTTAGGTTTATGTTCATGATAAGAATGATGTCATGATAAGTATATTAGGTTTATGTTCATGATAAGAATGATGTCATGATAAGTATGTTAGGGTTATGTTCACGATAAGAATGATGCTATGATAGGTATGTTGTGTTTATGTTCATAATAAGAACGATGCCATGATAAGTATGTTATGTTTATGTTCATGATACGAATGATGCATGCCATGTTGTATGAATAAAGATGCATACCATGCTTATGAAAGAAGATGCATACCATGTTTATGAATGAAGATAATGCTCATGCCTTCCAGGCATCATGATGTTATGCAATAAGTATGAACGATGAAAGGACAAGCATGTGTTAAGTCATGCTTTATGTAACATGGTTATGCTATGAATGTCTTATGAATGATGAAACATGTAAAGTATTTTACTTTATGAATGGGCTTGTACCGGACCGAAGTATGGGTCCAAGGGATGGGCACCTTAAGAACGCCCCGGTTCTGGACTACCGACTATGCTGTCCACGGTTCTGGCACTACCGGAGCTGTGCAACAGGGATGGGCTCCTTAAGAACGCCTCGGTTCGGGGACTACCGACTATGCTGTCCTTACCCTAGTAGGTCGGGGCTCGCTACCTCGGACTTGCTAGGGATGCGCGCTATGATGTATGTATGTGGTACAAGCCGGGGACCCCAATGATATGATGATTATGGTTAAACATTTAAAAGTATGTTTTAAAAGTTAAGCATCCTTATGTATATGCATTCCACTCATCATTCATTCATGTTATGTATTATGCTATGCTAATAATGTTTATGCTTATGATTCATGTTAAGAAATATACATGAGAGTAAATGATCTATGTCATGATTATGTTAAGAAGATGCTCATATGCCATGATAGAAAGTATGCCTATGTTTATGTCATATGGGTTAGTTTACACTTTATAGACATGTTTATACCATGTATTATGCCATGTTAAGAATGTTAATATGCTATGTTTATACCATGTATTATGCCATGTTAAGAATGTTTAATATGCTATGTTTATACCATGTATTATGACATGTTAAGAATGTTTAATATGTTATGGTTATACCATGTCTTATGCCATGCTAGAAATGTTTATTATGTTTATATTCATGCCATGTAGCATGCCATGCTTAAAATATTTACTATGTTTATGTTTATGCCATGTCTCATGCCATGCTAGGAATGTTCACTTATGGTTATGTTCATGTCATGCCATGTATATGATAAGTGATTCAAGATGTTATGTTCTAAGTAGAGCACCAAGTATGTTAATGTTTCATGTGCTCATTATGAGATGATGAATGATTTTTGTGAGTAGAAAAGAATCTTACTAAGCCTGTGTGCTTATAGTCTTATTTCCTTATACCGCAGATCATTCAAGGGGACAATGAGGAAGCAGCAGGAGGGCAAAAATGCATGTGTGTGGTAGTGACTTGGCCCAGGAAATCATATGCTTCTCGTTTATGCTAGAACTTTATTTTGGTCACATATATGCTTGGATGCTTGAATAATGACTTATGGAACTCTATGATGTGATGTTAAGTATGACATGATATGATGATTAAGTATGAAGTCTATATGCCGAGTTTCCATGTCATTATGTTATGAATGATAGTATGGCATGTATATGTAAGAATTAAGTTATTCCGCTACTTTATGATGTCTACATGCCTTAAGCATGTTAACGTAATGTCGCTTTATGGAAAGAAAAAAAAAAGTGGGCGTTACAGGTTGGTATCAGAGCAGTAACCATCTCACTACACACACATCAAGCCCTCTTCCTGCCGCTTCTAAGTAAGTACCTCTTTACATATCTTATAGTAGTAAGATGTTTTATGATTTTAAGGTATGCAAGTATGAATGATGCTTATGATGAAAAGTACGTTACAATATGTAACGATGAAGGATACGTTATTTTCTTTTAGGAATGAAATATTAGAATAATGTAGGGGTAGAAAGGAAACTGATATTGACCATACTTGTCTTTGGTGAAGAATAACATGGCCAGAAGACAGAGTAACCGACTTAACGAGGCAACCCCATCGCCTGATCTGATGGAATTAGTGACCCAACTTCAGCGCCAAGTCACCGAGCAGCAGCAGACCATTAATACCTTGATGAACCAACAGGAAAATTCTACTACTCCACCGGTGAACCAGACTGCCATACCGGTGGCGCCTATGGTTACGCACACTCCTCCGCCGGGCTCGACCACTGTGGCACGACAGGAGGCTTACCTGATCCAGCGGTTAAGGCTGAAACCGGAAAATTTCTCGGGTGCTGGCGAACCTTGGGATGCCCAGGCATGGTTCAAGACGATGGAAAGTACCCTGGAGCTGCTGGACTGGCCTGAGCATGAGAAGATCAAGTGTGCGTCATTCTGCCTGTCTGGGGATGCCAGAATGTGGTGGGAAAGAGTTAAGGCCAAGAGACCGGTGGACCAGATGGCATGGGCAGATTTTGAATCGGAGTTTTTCGAAGAATTCTTCAACATGCGGGTCACGAACAAATACTACGACGAATTCACGGAATTCCGTCAGGGCGATCTCTCGGTCAATGAGGCCGTGAAGAAATTCAATCGACTGGCTCGATTGTGCCCTGAGTTGGTCCGCACTGAGAAAGAGAGGGTCTGACTCATGCTAAGAATGTTGCGGCCTGAAATAGCTCTGAATGTGGCTGGCGGAGTTAGCAGACCCCAGACCACCGAGGAACTGTTTAGTAGTGCCCTACTCACTGAGCACTATCTGAACAATATCAATCAGCAACGGAAAGCGATGAATGAAAGTAAGAGTCAAGCTCACACCAGAATCCTTGATTCTTTCTCTTCTTATCCTTAATGATCTTTCCGTTAATGATCGCTTAGGAGGACAAAGGTCCCAGAACAACCACGTTGGCGGGAAAGGGGATCAAGGGGGTAAACGGAAGTCATAGAACAACTCTCAAGGGGGCCCAGCAAATAAACAGACCAAGGGTTCCCCATGCGCGACATGCAGGAAGAATCACTCCGGGGAATGCCGCAAGGGTACGAACCGGTGTTTCACCTGTGGTGTGGAAGGACATATGGCAGCTTATTGTCCTACGAAGAACCAGGCCTCTCCCCAATCACTGGCGCAGTACCAGGGTGCACCAGCAAAGTTGCACTATATGCCAGCCGAGCTGGAAGGGACCCCGATGTTGGAAGCCTCCCCAGCAGTGACGAATACCAGGGTTTTCTCGGTTACCAAGGAGGACACTGCGGAAGCTTCTACTGTTGTCACAGGTCAGATACTTATTTCCAGTCAGTATGCTACTACATTATTTGATACTGGGGCAACGCACTCGTTCATTTCGGTGCCCTTTACCAAGAAGATAGATAGGCTGCCGCGAGTGTTAGACTGCAGGTTCTTAACGACCCTACCCTCGGGAGAAATAATGACATCCACTCATGTGTTGTGTGCGGTGCCGGTCAGAATTGCAGAAAGAGAACTTTACTGCGATCTGATAGTACTCAACATGAAAGATTATGATGTTATAATGGGAATGGATTTCCTGGGTAAATACGGTGCTTCTATTGAGTGCCGTAAACGAAAGGTGGTATTTCGACCTGAGGCAGGTTCTATGTTCGAATTCATCGGAGAGCCGAGGAAAAGAACCGGGAAATATTTATCAACTCTCCAAGCTCAGAAGATGTTAGACAAAGGATGTTCTGGATTTCTAGCATATGTGATTGATGCCAGTCAGGGGAAGAATCGGAAGCTGGAAGACGTCCAGGTGGTATGTAATTACCCAGAGGTTTTCCCAAATGAGTTACCAGGATTAGCACCTGATAGAGAAGTAGAATTTGAGATCGAATTAATTCCTGGTACTAATCCGATCTCCAAGGCACCTTACCGTATGGCGTCGGCTGAATTAAAGGAACTTCAGGAACAGCTACAGGAGTTGCTAGATAAGGGATTTATTCGCCCTAGTCATTCCCCGTGGGGAGCTCCAGTACTGTTTGTGAAGAAGAAAGACGGATCTATGCGCATGTGTATAGATTATCGAGCGCTGAACAACGTAACTATCAAGAACAGGTATCCCCTTCCGAGGATAGATGATCTGTTTGACCAATTAAAGGGAGCCACTATTTTCTCAAAAATTGATTTGAGGTCTGGGTATCATCAAGTTAGAGTAAAACAGGAGGATATTCCGAAGACGGCTTTCCGAACAAGGTACGGGCACTTTGAATTTGTTATTATGCCTTTCGGCGTGACGAATGCCCCTGCTATGTTTATGGACCTTATGAATCGGGTGTTCTCGTCGTTCTTCGACAAATTTGTGATCGTCTTCATCGACGACATTCTTATTTATTCGAGGACCCATGAAGAGCACATTGAGCACCTGAAGATAGTATTGGAGATTCTTCGGGAGAAGCAACTATACGCGAAATTTTCCAAATGTGAGTTCTGGCTCGACCAAGTGGGCTTTTTGGGCCATATTATTTCTAAAGACGGGGTTATGGTAGATCCAATGAAGGTTGAAGCTAAGAATAACTGGAGCCGGCCGAAGAACGCCAGCGAGATCAGAAGCTTTCTGGGGTTGGCAGGCTATTATAGAAAGTTTGTGGAGGATTTCTCGAGGATCGCAACCCCTTTAACGGCTCTCACCCGGAAGGATAAGAAGTACGAATGGACGGAAGACTGCGAAAAGAGTTTCTTGGAACTGAAAAGGAGACTCACCAGTGCACCAATCCTTACCCTTCCAGAATGTAATCAGAGCTTTGACATGTATAGCGATGCCTCCAAACTAGGACTGGGAGCTGTACTTATGCAGGATGGAAAAGTGATTGCCTATGCCTCTAGACAACTCAAGGAATATGAACAGAATTACCCCACTCATGATCTAGAACTGGCCGCGGTGGTCTTCGCTCTTAAGATATAGAGGCATTATCTGTACGGAGCGCAGTGTCGAATTTATACAGACCACCAGAGTCTGCGATATTTCTTCACTCAGAAGGACCTGAATATGAGACAACGCCGATGGCTTGAGCTGGTGAAGGACTATGACTGCGAGATCTTTTACCATCCAGGGAAGGCAAACAAAGTGTCCGACGCACTCAGCCGGAAGTCAAGTGCCACCTTGATGTCTATATCTAAGTTACCCCGACCACTCGAAAGGGAAATGATGAATTTTGGGATCGAAGTCATCTCCGGACGACTTTCCACCATGACAATATCACCTACGTTATTTGAGGACATATTGGAAAAACAAAATGGTGATCTGAGTCTCCAGAAAATAAAACAGGAGGTCCTAGAAGGAAAGGGCGATGGTTTTCATATCGCCAAAGCGGGGGTACTATACCTTAGGGATCGTCTATGTATCCCTAATGATCCGGAACTTCGAAAGGAGATACTGACGGAAGCTCACGAAACCCCTTATTCGATGCATCCAAGATCCACCAAGATGTATCAGGATCTGAAAGAGAAGTTTTGGTGGTCAGGTATGAAGAGGGATGTGGCTCAACATGTTAGTACTTGCAGGACTTGCCAACAAGTAAAGGCGGAACACCAGCGACCCGGAGGAGTTCTGCAGCCACTTGCAATTCCGGAGTGGAAATGGAAAGACATCTCTATGGATTTTATTTCGGGGCTTCCCAGGACTACGAACGGATATGATGTAATATGGGTAATTGTGGACAGGCTGACAAAGTCTGCTCACTTCTTGGCGATCAAGATGACGTATTCGATTGAGCAACTGGCTCAATTATACGTTAAGGAAGTAATTAGGCTTCATGGAGTTCCCAAGACCATCATCTCAGATAGGGATGGTCGCTTTACTTCGCATTTTTGGGAATGTGTTCAGAAGTCTCTTGGCACTAAATTGTGATTTAGCACCGCCTTTCACCCTCAGACTGACGGGCAAACGGAACGGGTGAATCAAATACTAGAAGATATGTTGAGAGCTTGTGCCCTGGATTTCAAGGGAAGTTGGTATCGATATCTATGCTTAGCGGAATTCGCTTACAATAATAGCTACCAAGCTACTATTGGGATGGCACCTTATGAAGCCTTGTATGGGAGGAGATGTAGGTCTCCGATCTGTTGGTACGAGGGTGGTGAAAAGAAGGAAATGGGGCTCACAACGGAGGTTATCGACAGCGCCACCCGAGCTATACGGAATATTCGACAACGGATAGCAACTGCTCAGAGCCGGCAGAAGAGTTATGCTGATGTCCGGCGTAGACCACTGGAATTTAATGTTGGAGATTGGGTGTTTCTCAAAGTGGCTCCTATGAAGGGGGTGACAAGATTTGGGAAGAAAGGAAAATAAGTCCGCGCTATGTGGGGCCATACCTGATTTTGAAAAGAGTCGGTAACGTGGCATATGAGCTAGAGCTGCCTCCAGAGATGTCAGCTATCCATAACATATTCCATGTGTCCCTGCTCAAAAAGTGTATCCCGAATATGGACCAAGTGATCGAGCCACAGACAGTACAAGTGCAGGAGGACCTAAGCTATGAGAGCAGACCCATCCAGATTTTGGATAGGGAAGTCAAGAAGCTGAGGAGTAAGGAGGTACCCTTAGTCAAGGTCATATGGCAAAGTCAACGGTTCGAGGAAGCTACCTGGGAACACGAGGACGAGATGAGACGCAAGTACCCGGAGTTATTCTAAGTTCGAGGACGAACTTTCACGAGGTATGGGGGATTGTAACGACCCAGAAAATTCTCTTAATATTTTCTTAAAATATTGAGCATGTCTAGATAATTTTCCGAGGGACCTAGAAATATTAATACAAAATGTGGCCTAGAAATCCATATTTTCTCATTTAAATTGAGAAAACTAAGTACTAATGGACCTTATATGGGCTTTTTAGTACCATAATTATTGAAGAATTTTAGGTAAAGATTTATATAAATATAAAGGTGTTTTAATGAGAAATGTTAACATAATTATGGGGGAATTTTCATGGGATTTTCGGAATTTTGGGGGAAAATCATAGAAAATAAAAGGAAAAATAAAACAAAAAAATAAGGTGCATGGACCAAGGATTGAACCTTGGACCTCTTGTACAACCATGCATGCTCTAACCAACTCATCTAGCAAGGGAATGTTATGAGGGAATGAAGTGGATATTGGTTAAGGCTTAGAAGAAGATGAAGGCTCATGGAGAGACTCTTCATTTGCCTCCTTGATGAGTAATAAAGAGGGGGGTTTGGGAGTTACTTCTTTCTTCCATCAATTGCATTTTCTTCTTCTTCCTCCTCCTCCCCTCATCCTAGCCGAAACCTCAAGGAGAGGTTCTCCCTTGGAAAATCTCCACAAGAAGGTCTCATCACCAAGATCTAAGGATTTTCCAAGGATACAAAGGCAAGGGGGTTCAAGTGACCAAAGAATTTGCAATTTTCTTCTCTTTTAAGGTCTAAAAATCAAGATCAACTAAGGTAAGACTCCCTCACCTGTGGTATAATAGTTCCTTATGATTTTCATGATTTTTAGCATAATATAAGGTTTGGTGTTGGGTTTTGATGTTGAGAAAAATCATGTTTAGACCCTTATGATTTTCGGCCACCAAGGTTTTGGGGTCCATGATGATGTTAAAAATCTTGATTATGCTTTCTAAGGTGTTCTCATGATGTTTAGAGAATAAATATAATTTATGGGAATTTTTGGAGTACCCTAAGACCCCTTAGGGTTGGGTACCATTATAGGGATTTTCATGGCTAGAGTTGGATTTAACCCTTCACTCATGTATCTTGTGTACCCTTATGGTACCAAGGGAGGTGGAAGGGATTTATGTGAAATTGTTACAAGGTTTTGTGACCTTATGGGGTTCGGCCAAGAAGGGACTAGGGCCAAGGGTTAGGGGCTTAACTCAAGTAAGGGCCCTAATGACCCTATGGTATGGTATGGTGAATGTTTAATGGTTGATTGGGGATGTTAATGGAATTTCTCCATTCACCCATGTCTTATTAGGTTTCGGCCAGCCCTAGGAAGGGGGCCTAAAGGTTAGGGTTAACCCTAATCATGAGCCCTAATGGCTTCCTATGGTCTCATAGATGATGTATGATTGTTCCTTTACCTTATGCTATCTTACATGTTTATGGAATTGATGAAACTCCTCCCTATAGGTTTCGGCCAAGCTATGTATCTAGGGTTTGGGGTGAAGTTAGGGTTCAAAGAATGATGGTTTGTGCTTATCATGAAGTATATATATATATATATATATATATATATATGTCCAAGCATGTGGTAGAACTCAAGTTACCTATAACCCTAACCTTAAGCACCATGTTTTATGTTGTATGTTATGATTGGATGCCATGCTTAATAGGGTTATTATGAATGTTTTATGTTTTATGCCATGATAGTAGGTAGCATGGTTATGGAAGTCCTACCTATGTATGCTTATGATATGTAGAGAACCATGCTATGTTGTATGCTCATGTTATGTTAAAAACCATGCTATGTTATTGTGTATGTTCATGATATGAATGATGCCATGATAAGTATGTTAGGTTTATGTTCATGATAAGAATAATGTCATGATAAGTATGTTAGGTTTTTGTTCATGATAAGAATGATGCCATGATAAGTATGTTAGGATTATGTTCACGATAAGAATGATGCTATGATAGGTATGTTGTGTTTATGTTCATAATAAGAACGATGCCATGATAAGTATGTTATGTTTATGTTCATGATAAGAATGATACATGCCATGTTATATGAATAAAGATGCATACCATGCTTATGAAAGAAGATGCATACCATGTTTATGAATGAAGATAATGCTCATGCCTTCCAGGCATCATGATGTTATGCAATAAGTATGAACGATGAAAGGACAAGCATGTGTTAAGTCATGCTTTATGTAACATGGTTATGCTATGAATGTCTTATGAATGATGAAACATGTAAAGTATTTTACTTTATGAATGGGCTTGTACCGGACCGAAGTATGGGTCCAAGGGATGGGCACCTTAAGAATGCCCCGGTTCTGGACTACCGACTATGCTGTCCACGGTTCTGGCACTACCGAAGCTGTGCAACAGGGATGGGCTTGGGGACTACCGACTATGCTGTCCTTACCCTAGTAGGTCGGGGCTCGCTACCTCGGACTTGCTAGGGATGCGCGCTATGATGTATGTATGTGGTACAAGCCGGGGACCCCAATGATATGATGATTATGGTTAAACATTTAAAAGTATGTTTTAAAAGTTAAGCATCCTTATGTATATGCATTCCACTCATGCATTCATTCATGCTATGTATTATGCTATGCTAATAATGTTTATGCTTATGATTTATGTTAAGAAATATGCATGAGAGTAAATGATCTATGTCATGATTATGTTAAGAAGATGCTCATATGCCATGATAGGAAGTATGCCTATGTTTATGTCATACGGGTTAGTTTACACTTTATAGACATGTTTATACCATGTATTATGCTATGTTAAGAATGTTAATATGCTATGTTTATACCATGTATTATGTTTTGTTAAGAATGTTAATATGCTATGTTTATACCATGTATTATGCCATGTTAAGAATGTTAACATGCTATGTTTATACCATGTATTATGACATGTTAAGAATGTTTAATATGTTATGGTTATACCATGTCTTATGCCATGCTAGAAATGTTTATTATGGTACAAATATGGTAGGTCCATATCCACTAATAGAATCCTCAAAATACAACATATTATAAAGGTTCGTCAATCTCAATCAACCTCTCAACAACAACGAGAAAGTCCACGGTGATAACAACCTTATCATCTGGTCAACTAATAGGTCCACGATGGGAGTATAATAACCAAAAACCAGTGATCATCTTTGACCTCCTGGTTAATATCCAATATCTCACCGAAAAGTAAGGATGCAACTATCTCCACAACATCCGTACCTTAGCAAATCGTACAACCCGGTGCACCATCGAGATTTTCCAATCATATACCCTCAATCTATGAGTCAAGATCCCTCATAGCATAGCGTAGCAACTAGCGAGTCACATCGACCGTCGACTCGTAGTACAATATCATCCAATTCTTCCACTCCATGGTCCACAACCCTCTAAGGTTCTACTCCATAACAAGGAGATAGATGCGTGTTATCTCTCAGGAGTATCTCAACATACTCATGAAGCAATTCCTCTATTTCCCAACGGGTCGTCCCTGATATCATCTAACCAAAGGTGGTCTAGTTTTATAAATGATTTGTCTCCACGCAAATCATAAGTCTGTAGGTACCTTTTAAGTTATTCAACCAAGTACAAGCGGTAACCCGTAAGTGTCAAGCAACTAGCCTCACACTTTTGCTATATTAGCCCAAATCACCTATCAACATGTACCTTCTAGGTCAACTACCAAGTACAAGTGATCCATGGTCAAAATCCCCAAGGAACAAATTGTATCAATCCTCTACTAATCATAATAATATGTAGCTAATGCTATCCTACTGCATCAATGCAGATCATGTACTCAAGACATGACATCTAGCTTATCTGTCCAGATATACGCAACATAAGAAAAACTTGCAGCTCCATAAGCTAAAGTGAATTGATCCAATAATGATCAAGTCAATTACAATAGGCATCCCTAGTCCTCACTCAGCTGATAGTAGCTAGTGCCAACACTATGAATAATAAGGTCAAGGAAAAATCAAAACCCTCAACCTCCAATATCTTGTTGACAGGTTTGACCCTCGTCTTCCAACCCGTATGTCGGTATCACACCAGAATCACTATTTTCCACATTTAGACAAGTCCGCAACAAGCCAACAAATCTCCTTCATAGTCGATCCTGACCATGATTACTATAAACTGATTCTGTAAGTCATCAGATCTAACCAAGTTACCCGACGGGTACAAGAATAATAACACGAGAGAAATTTTTAATTATACCTAAATATATAGGAATGCCAACTTTATCCAATAATATGAGATAATTCCAAATCATACCTAAATATACAGGTATAGTAACATGATCCAGTAACATGAGAGAATTACCTACCATACCTACATACACCGGAATGGAAAAATAATCCAATAACATGAGAGGATTCCTAACCATACCTAAATACAGGGATAGTAACCTGATCCAATAACATGAGAGAATTTCTAACTATACATAAATATACAGGAATAACAACCTGATCCAATGAGATGAAAGAATTTCTAACCATACCTAAATATACAGGAATGGTAACATAATCCAATAATACAAGAGAATTTCTAGCCATCCTAACTAGGATAAGAGATACAAGAGATCAGAAGAAATACCTGTCGCCTGAAGAAGTCCCATCGCGCCAAGTCCCAAACAACCACATCGAGAAAAATTCTCCAAACAAATCCGACAAGACCGTAAAACAAGTAGGCATCACAAACCTACACTCTTATACCAAAATAAATTGGTATCGGACAGACAACCCTAATCCACAAGTCCTCAAGGTATCCGACAACCTCGCTCTGATACCAAAATAAATTGTCATGCCCCGAGACCCAGGAGCCGCTGATCCAATATAAAATCGGATAGCACCTCCCCTATCCGGCGGACAATTTACACATACACATAACCTATATAACATCACCACGCAGTTTAATTGGGCTTCAGGCCTCCAAAATAGATAAACACAACGTAAAAACACAAGACAACTAAGTAACTCATACCTGACTGCGGACCGGTCCGACTTAGGATAGAACAACCAATACAACAACCCCTTAGGGCACACGACATACTCGTAATACATATACAAATCGCTAAGGACATATGAAACAAATACACTGCCCAGTACAAACACATAACCATGTCGTCACGATGGGTAGGGACTGGCTGCTGGGCTCTTCTGGCGACTCCAAGTATCTCAACCTGAAATAAACATGTATGGCAACGGGGTGAGTCCATAACTCAGCGAATACCCAACAGATATGCATAGTATGTTATAATAACAATAGGAGTCTACGCTGATACAACCTCATATGAACAATAGGAAAGGGTATACTGAAGATACTGAATAAAGATACATACCAGAATCCATCTAACCTGAAAAGAGGATAATAAGTACCAAGGGAATATCAATAGACATATAATCTCAGATAACAAGTCTCCAGAATATGCATGTCAAACAAGTGCAGCAATCAAGTGCAGCAAACAATGCACGATGCAAAATATGCACATGGTGCAATGCCATGGTCACCCCCTAACTCCAGTCAAGCCACCGAGACAGGCGATACTGTGTCGGCCGAGTGGGTAGAGCTGTGACACTGTCCGTACTCTGCCATCACTGCTCCTGAGTGACCGAGAGGACAGGATGCTGGTGGAGCTATCGCTCCACCCCATGTATATATGGGGGAGATATCTCTCTCATCTTCTCTGGTCTATGGGTAGAGAAGGGATCCCTGCTTGCTACGACGCTCCGAAACCATTACCCCTGAGCGGACGAGCGGAGCAATACAGAGCAAATGCACACACCCAGCGGTATCCACTAACCCATGAGTGGTCGTGTGTGCATATCATGTGCCGGAGGACGATTAGGCTCAACCACAAGGGAGTCGCTGATCGCCGGCATGCAACAATGCAAGGATGGTGTATGATAGATACACATACCTCCCTCCCCAAGTCCTCAGTATACTAAGTCTCAGTCTGAAATCCTATAACAGGAAATACAGGTAGCCTACAAGGTATACTGGTCGAAATCTACAGATCTCTAAATGTCAAACGCAAGAGATACCTCACGATATCTAAGCATACATATAGATATGACACTACCTGATACTGTATGGAACTAACAACATAATAACTCAGGGATAAACCACAGGTATCCAGGACAAGCATAATAAACAGGGATAACCAACAAGTATCCAAAACAAGCATAATAATCAGGGATAAATAACAAGTATCCAGAATAGGCATAGTAAATAGGGATAGCGTATGATCTTACTGCTATCTATAACAGTCTATGCATAACAAGATGACGATATCATAAGATAAGTCA